>JAMKCH010024075.1:0-19836 GCA_023653785.1 Ophioderma brevispina
ACTTGAGAGACTCACCCCCCTTTGTACTCCTACTAGAAAGGCCCTAAAGTGGATCTGAAAAGACCCCACCCATATTGGGCTTTTGTGATGAGGGAGGTGTTTGAGACACATACGATCTGTAATTCTTGTGTTCTCATGTTGCAGGTATGTTGTTGACACAGTGTTACATTTATGCTCCCTTTACTGTGAAACACCCCAATTATCAAATTATGCGCAATTACGCGCAATGTTGACTCTTTATAATGACTCGGATCTCTTATTAAAATCTTTGTGCTAAAATTATTATTTTTCATTAAGAATTAGGCTATATAAAAAACAATATCGATACAGTAAAGAATTGTTATGAAAAATATAATAGTAACCTTATCTCGTGATGTGAACTGGCTTGTCTGTGTATAAAAAAAGCTTAACATTGAATGTACGCCTTTCCCGGGGTATATTAGCAACAACGTCAATCGTCCGTATCATTGTTCTCTTTGTGACCCATGAATGGGCCAGAATCACCCGACTAATAATTGATACCGTCACGATTTTGCATCGATCGTCACCCACCGTCAATAACGTTCCAATATTTAGCAACACTCCCTCCTTCCCTTGTTTATATTATACTATTTTTCCATGGAACATAGTGGGTTGTCCCGCTTAGACTAACTACTAACACGCATACGCATATTGCTCTTTCCAACTCTCCTATTTATTCAATAATCATTATATACTAAAAAATCCGTCCTATTGTCGTTCACATCAATTAATCATCATAAAAAGAGGCGGATAACAAGGAACTAAGAAACAAACACATCGGCCTATCAACACATCGTGTCAAATAGTAAAATCTCATAAGTTCCTAGTAAATTCCGCTATAGGCACTTACAGTGCCTGGCCTAAAAAGTTTTTACCAAGTGGGACTAGTTCGTAGAACCTGTGTCCAGTTGGTAATACTTGGGGCGAGTTGGTAGATATGGGGCCAGTTTGCATTATTGGGGCGAGTTGGTACTCGACCTGGGGCCAGTTTGTATATGTGGGGCGAGTTTGACCTGGGGCGAGTTTTGTACTTGGGGCGAGTTTTGTACTTGGGCCAGTTGACTGGTTTCCTAGTACCACCTAACGAGAGTGAAATGCATAATGTATGCCTATATCCTGTAATTTTACATAAAACGAATATACCCAACCCTAAATTTGATGGCCTTCTTTAATACATTAGAAAAAATACTTTAACAAATGTTTTAAAAAAGAAAATTTTTAGCTTTTCTTTTCAGTATAATCTTATTGCCATAGTAATAAGCGGCCACCATGTACGATAAGTACCTGAATTATTTATATGCAGTATGACGTAATCGGAATGCGTAGCGGAACAGCTCCACGTACGACCGGTGATCCATAAGTAACGGATTTCCATGCAGATCCAGTGTGCAATATGCATGCCACTTTTCGTTGATCACAGAGTGTCCTAATCCCCTATTTATTTAGTAATCCCTGGTAAGACGCTATATGCGCTACGCAATAACTTACGGCTCTTATAGTGCACACGAATGTGGGGAAAAGAAATGTTATTCGCGTTTATTGTCGTATGGATACTTTATAATAGGCCACTACGGGTTTACCCCACGCCCACGGTTTCGAAAAGAAAAAAATAAACGAAAATTAGCGGGGTGAAATATTGACGTGTTAATATTTAAAAAAAGAGGAACTCTTAGCCTAAGCTACAAGGATTGCTGCAAACTACGATGAATAAAAAATATACTCCGGGATGTTGTGCCGGGGGGGGGGGTGGTCTACATGGCGAGAACTTTATATGGGAGTTTTGAGTATGTTATGAAAAAAAATATGTGAAAAACGGTATAACAGATTTCCCCCGGGATTAGGGCCTACTTTTGATTACAAAAAAAGTAACACGGAAACATATACGGGATTAATATTGAAGTTTTATTATTAAAAAAATACGAGAAGAAAAATAAAATATACAAACTTTCTTTAGGATTAATATTCATTTTGACTTTTCCTTAGCAATCGGTAACTCTATGAGCTATTGATAGGATAGTATCGGAATTTGAGGGATAAAAGTGTTAAAAATACAAATTTGCGACTCTGTAGGTCCCTAAAGTGCAGGGCATAGTGTTTTGGTGCAAGTCCGCCACTGCATTTGTTCACTTCTTCCGATCTTTTCAGTGATCGCTCCCGTTCACTCACTAGCGGGAAGCCCGCGGCGAAAGACGCGGGCCTCCCGCTAGTCACTATAATGAGGGACAAAAAATCCTTCGCTCGACGCAAAAATCATAGGCGAGTGGTCGTTCGGCTCGAGCGCGGAAAACCCTCGTCACTATAGTGAATGGAAAAAATCCTGCGATCGAGCGCAGAAAATCCGTCGGCGGAGTTTTTGCCGCTCGAGCGCAGGAACACCGCTCCGTAATATATAGTGAGGTGGAAAACCCTCCGTCACTATATGAGGGAAAAAATCCTGCGCTCGAGCTCAGAAGATCCACCAGCGGAATATTCTGCGGTCGAGCATGTTTAAAACTACATCGTATAATAAACAATCTAGTACGTCGATATACTCCGCTGGTGGATGTTACTGCGGCTCGGCTCCGTTGGTGGATCTCCTGCGCTCGCTCCACTGGTGGATCTTCTGCGCTCGCTCCGCTGGCGGATGTTTTCTGCACTCGCTCCGCTGGTGGGTCAACGGGCGCTCGTTCTACTTGCGGGGGCATCTGCTTGGTCCATGCAAATATCAAAATATTTTTAAATCAATTATGCGAGATATTTATGCATTCTATTTATTTTTTTTAAATAACAATTTATTTTCAATGTAAAAAATAATGAGCAACTCATAACCCACCGCTCCCGCTGGCGGATTTTTTCTGCTCTCGCTCCGTGGCGATTGTTCTGCGCTCGCTCCGCTGGTAGATGTTCTGCGCTCGCTCCGCTGGTGGAAGTTCTGCGCTCGCTCCGCTGGTGGATTTCTGCGCTTCGCTCCGCTGGTGGATCTTCTGCGCTCGCTCCGCTGGTGATCTTCTGCGCTTGCTCCGGTGGTGGATCTTTTGCGCTCGCTCCGCGGGTGGATCTTCTGCGCTCGTTTGGCTAGCGGGCATCTGTTTGGTCAAATATCAAAATACTTCATTATTTTTAATGTAAATAGGTTTGGTTTTTTAAAACATTTTTTTTAATGTAAAAATTAGGGTATTTGCGCTTTATAACAACTCATAACCCACCACTCCGCTGGCGGATCATCGGCGCTCGCTCCGCTGGTGCATGATGGATTTTCTGCACTTGCTACGCTGTGGAGTTTCTGGCGCTTGCTTCCGCTTGGTCCAAATTTCAAAATACTTAAATTCCATTTTTTAAATTTAATAGTTTTTGTTGTAGTAAACAATTTTGTTTTTCATTACTCCACTGCTAAAACAGTTTACTATATAACTAAAACCTTCTTTTTGTACCATGTTTTCTAAACATGTGAAATCTTTGTTAAGACACTATCAGTGAATTTTGAAATATATTTGAATGTGCCAGGAATAGCTTCAAAGTGAAGGATAAAGTCTGTAGAATTCTCATAAGTTTAACTTTTCCAGCTGTAAAAGGCATAAAAGTAGAAAACGGTAGTGTTCCAAGATACGATTCTCCCATTCAGTAGTGTTTAGTAAGTGGGTCGCGAACCGGACAGTAATGACTAAAATATCTGATTCAATGTCCTATTAGTTGCTTCTGGTCTTATATTTGCAGGTATTTTAGGATATCTGTACTTGTTACATACATGTAAACATCTGATTTTTGATTGATTTTTTCGATTTGCTGATTTAGCAAATCACTGATCGTGTCTTTAATAGCTAAACAACTTATATCAACATGTTCACATTTAATATGTTTTTTAAAAAAGCATTTGACGTTAGGTGTTTAGGTATTCGACTCCAATTGTTTAGATATTAACAGTTTAATACCAACAAATTTACGCACGTTTCTGACACTGTTTTTATGCAGTGAATGGAGCTATTATGCGGCCTCAGAACTTCTATACGGGTATTGCATGTGTGCTGCAATTCCCCGAAAATAACAATAAACAAGAATGATAAAAATACAATTTCCTCGATTTCCGTTCCTTCCGTCCTACCTGCTTTCTTTCCTCTCCTGTTTTTTTTTTTTTTTTTTTTTTAAAGTAAAATAATAGTCTTTTGTTTTTTTTCATAATATTTAAAGTTATGCATAGACCTATTTTCATACCCTTACCACATGTACTGTTATTTTGATAAAATAATGTAAAAACACTGGGATAGGTACTATACTATCTGTGCAAAAGCATTGCTGCCGACTAATTCGGTGGACGGTAAAGATCAAACATTGTTAATTGCCCGGTATCGGGAATTCCCCGTCTCCGTTTTCATGACTACTCAGATATTCAACCAATCACAGGGCACAGCGTCGTCACGGTCTTTACTACACAAAGCTATTACTGAGTACATTTTCAGCGTGGTTTGTGTCACGCCAGGTAAGAAAATGAAAGGGGCCCGGCATGCAAATAATTGCATGCTATGTGCGGGTTTTGTATCGGAAGGTATTCATATGAAGAGTTTTTTAAATTTTTCATTGTAGATTTAAAAATATACAATTTCTGTATTATAATATCGATCTTGATATTTACTCTTTTTAATCTGGAACCCAGCTATAATTTTAATTTGTTTTCATCCAGCTAAAATTCGTTTTAATATTGAACAAATAACATAGGGTGTTAAATAATAATTTTCTAACAAAATGAACGAAATGGAGGTCGCCAAACACCATTTTTTCTGTCACATTAAAACACTATTGAAATATTAGGATAAACAATCATACCATATTCGACGCCTATGGTTTGCCGAATCCTTGTAATTTTTTTGAAAAAAAATTTGAACCTAATATATCACTAGTTGTTGGTATATAATAATATAATTTGTTTATTTTTTTCTGTTTTTTTAAAACATAATTAAAACATATACGACTAATTGCACAGCACAAACGTACACACACACCTACAAACACAACCCCAAACACTCGACTCCCTCACCCCTGATCACAATATTATTTTGCTCCTGCACTTTGTTTTACAAATAACACGTATAGTTTTGGAAAATAATAGGGAAAAGCTTCGTTGTTTGTAGGTCTACTAAAACTTCGTGATTAAGTCTGTACTCTGGCACCCCTGCGAATGTGAGCAGTATGACACACGGTTCTCTAAAGAACACCCCAAACCAGTCCTTTTCGTGACTACCATTGTCCCAAAAAGAAAAGGGATTTTTGTGTTGATATATATGATGAAATAAAATGTTTAATAAAACAGATGCAAACACAATTTATCTTTCGCAAACGACACATCGTAATAGGCCTTCCCCCGGGATAGGCCTATGAGGCCCACAGAAACTTAACCCATACCTCGCACTGCTGTTCATAACAAAAATCTTTGATTTTAAATAATCTCCGGTAAAAAAAATATTTGTAGATCGAAATAATATTATTATTCCTATTTTATTATTGATAGTAAACAGATGACCATACAGCAGAGCCATCGCAGAAATCCACCAGCGGAGCGGCGCAGAAATCCCCCCAGCGGAGCGAGCGCAGACCATCCACCAGCGGAGCGAGCGCAGAACATCGACCATTGGATCGAGCGCAGAATATCCGCCAGCGGAGCGGTGGTTTATGAGTTTGTTCAAAAGGCAACATCCTCTCATTAGTTTTACATTGAAAATAAAATTGTTTATTCTGAGTGTTATAATCGTTAAAAATGCAACATCATCTCTTATTTTTTACTATGAAAATAAAATTGTTTATTTAAACCAAATTATATTGCATTGAAACACTATGAAATTAAAGCATTTGATATTTTGACCAGCAGATGCCCGCTAGCCAAACGAGTGCAGTTGATCCACCTCCAACGATCGAGAAGTCCACCAGCGGAGTCGAGCGCAGAAGATCCACCAGCGGAGCTAGCGCAAAAGATCCACCAGGGGAGCGAGCGCAAAGATCCATAGCGGAGCGAGCGCATACATCCACCAGCGAGCGAGCGCGAAGTCCACCGCGGAACAAGCGCAAAAGATCCACCACCGGACGAGCGCAGAAGATCCACTAGCGGAGCGAGCCAAACTCCCCCAGCGGAGCGAGCGCCGAAATTCCGCCAGCGGAGCGATGTGGAGTCGGTGGGTTATGAGTTGTTTAAAATGCAACACCCTCGCTTATTTTTTACATTGCAAATAAATGGTTTAATTAAACCCAACTATTTGCATTGAACACATAACTGAATTAAAATTAGGCCCTATTTTGATATGTTGAGCAAGCAGATGCCCCGCCAGTAAGCGAGCGCAGAAGATCCACCAGCTGAGCGAGCGCAGAACATCTACCAGCGGAGCGAGCGCAGAACATCCGCAAGTGGAGCGAGCGCAGAACATCCATCAGCAGAGCGAGCTCGAAGATCCGCCTGCGGAGCGAGCGCAGAACATCCACCAGCGAGCGGCGCAGAACATCCGCCAGCGGAGTGAGCGCAGAACGTCCGCCAGCGGAGCGAGCCAGAACTCACCAGTGGAGTGACGCAGAACATCGCAGCGGAGTACTCTCTCGCATACTATATTGTTATTATACGATTAGTTTTACGTGGAACTCCACCTATTTATTTCCCTGCCTCGAGCGAAGACACTCCGCCTATGGATTCTCTGCGCTCGAGCGCAGAGGATTTTTTCCTTCACTATATAGTGACGGAGGTTTTTCCTGCGGTCGGGCGCAGACACTCCGTTTTATGGATTCTCGGCGTTCGAGGCGCAGGATTTTTCCTCACTATATAGTGACGGAGGTTTGTTTTCCTGCGCTCGGGCGCATACACTCCGCCTATGGATTTGCTGCGCTCGAGCGCAGGATTTTTTCCCTCACTATATATGACGGAGGTGTTTCCTGCGCTCGAGCGCAGACCCAACCTAGGATTTTCTGCGCTCGAGGCGCCAGAAACTCCCTCTCGGATGTTCTGCGAAATAAATGAGGGGCCCAGACGGTACCTGCATCACGCCGGACTCGCTATGAACTATCTTGATCTGCTTGAGTGAGAGATAGAGAATTTTCCTAACTTGGAAAATTTTCTGTTTATAACTTGACACTAAATGGTTGCATGCTATTGCTTTATTCATAACCCTTAAAGTGGGAGAAACTTATCTTGGTTTCCTAGTAAACGGTTGAATGTAGACCTATTTTACTCAAGTTCCAAACTGTGAACCGACACCTTTCTTGGTCATATACCCGTGGTTCAAATACTATGAACAATTTAAATATTTACTTGGTAATCACCCTGTATAGGAAGAAAACTACCTCCTACTTAGACACACATTTCTTTTCTTTCGAGTTGTTCATAGAAACTAACTGCTTCTAGACACATACACTACAATAATGCCATACTGCCCTTACTTGGGACTATGTCTCCTTCTCTTTTGGACAACCGAATTACTGTTAATCGTTGTGACATTACTCGGGCCCTCTTTCCCGATTACATAGCTGCGGATCCTCACTTTGACCCTTGTCTGGGTCATGAACAGCCAAGCTGGCTGTTCATTGGCCGTATGCCAAATGATGCAGTTGACTGGAAACATCGCTTATTTATTGAGATCGTGGGCTTGCGCTGTGATTGGTCACGGTCTAACTGGAACGGTCGATTGCCAGGCGTGCTCGCCTTGACTGGGCCAATCATTCATGCTGCTGTTCTGCCCGCTTTGTATACATACGATGCGGTTGAGTGCTTTGGCATCAGTTAAATGGAATACTATCCAAATTTGGTTACAAACCCTTTATCTTGGTTTTATACCATTGAAATTCAATACTTAGAATATTCATAACCATCTCCATACTTCAAAAAAGACCTATACTGAGTATGTTTAAAAACTACTCAACATTAGGCCTATAGCGTGTATTTAAACTTAAAACACGCCCGCGTCGAAAACCTATGCCAGACAAAACTCTGCTCACATAGACCTGGTGTCCTTACCTACGGTTTGGACTAAGCTGCAGCTAGCTAACAGCCTGTTTCGATCCTCCCGGATCTCAATCCTAGCACTGGCTGGTCGATTTCTGACCCATGCTTAAACAGATTTATAAAAGAAACCTGTTAGTACTTAGGAAAAGCTTTCCCCTAATATTAGTAACAACATCATTGCTCCGAAAAACAATGAACAAAATCCTCGTACCTCGGGAAACATTCTTTTTACGGTTTGTGATTTTTTGTAAACTTTTGGTGCTCTAACTCGAGCTACTATGTTCACGAATTGCTTTTCGTGCGTGTGCGGTTTGTCTTTACCGCTTATTCCTCCAGCTTGACTTTCTGAGATCTTTGCCTACCAAGAAACCCACTTGGTGTTCTTTGGTGGCTCTGAAAGGAGCCTTCTTGTTTAAATTACTTTCCTCCTCCCTTTCTAACATTCCGTTACTGGGGAATCGGGAGAAGAAATGCCTTTTTCTGGATAGGGATGAAAATTCAACCTGTCCCTAACGCTACATCTTTGCTCTGACTGTGTACTCTTAACAAGTCTGCAACTTTATGCATTTTTCTTGCGATGTCTGTGCTCCCTAGTTAAATCTGACCCATATCTTGGTCAGAAAAAGCGGTATACGTGTGTTTTACGCATCCCTTTCTACAAATGTATCTTGAAAGGATACGCTCCCGAATGTCTGTCAAAAGTTTGTTGTCGTCTGTTTATGAGTCTGGTCGCTTCTGATCGGTCAATACACATAATTCTTAATTGGTCTATTACTTGACCAATGAAAAAGGTTTTTCATCACCCATCGCGATCTTCTTCACGTTAACATTTAATCGGAGCCCCATTAAAACGTCCTTGCGGTCACTAGATTTAGAGAATCATAGCTATCAACGAGGATAACTGCCCATGAACTTGAAAAGGCAATGCGTCAATACTCTCCGTCTCTCCACTCGACCCCACCGATGGCCTGCGGTATCATACGATACCGCTACAACAGGGGGTAAGTACATAACCGAAAATAACTGAGGGGCCAGACGGTACCTTCCATCAAGCGGACTCGCTATGAATCCTATCTGATTTCGGTTGGAGTGAGAGATAGAGAATTTTCCTAACTTTGAAAATTCTCTTTTTATAACTTGACACTAAATGTCTGACTGCTATTGCTTTATTCCATAAACCCTTTAGAGCTGGGAGAAACCTTTATCTGTGGTTTCTATAAACTTGAAGTAAGACCTATTTTACTCAATGTTCAAAACTGTGAACCCGACAAAACTTTCTTGGTCATATACCCGGTTCAAACTATGAACATTAATATTACTTGGGTACATCACCCTGTATAGGAGGAACTCCCTCCTACTTAGACAAAAATTTTCTTTCTTTCGAGTTGTCCCGAGTAAAACTAACTGCTTCTAGACACATACACTACAATAAGCCCACTACTGCCCTTACTTGGGACTAAGTCTCCTTCTCTTTGGAACTCGAATTACTATTAATCTTTGTGACATTACTCGGGGCCTCTTTCCCGATTTCCATAAGCTGCGGGTCCTCACTTTGTCCCTTGTCCATGACCAAGCTGCTGTTCTTGTGGTCCCGTATGCCAAATGATGCAGTTGACTGAGAAACACGCATATTTATTGAAATCGTGCTGCGCTGTGATTGGTCGGTCTAACTGGACTGGTCGATTGCCAGGCGTGCTCGCCTTGACTGGGCATCTATTCACATTCTGCTGTTCTGCCCGCTTTGTATACATACGATCGGTTGAGTGCTGCAGTCCAGGTTAATGGAATACTATCCATTGGTCAAACTTATCTTGGTTTTAACATGAAATTCAACTTAGAATATTCAGACCATCCCATACTTCCAAAAAGACCTATACTGAGTATGTTAAAACTACTCAAACATTAGGCCTATATGCGTGTAATTGTAACTTAAAACACGCCCGCGTCGAAAACCTATGCCAGACACTCTGCTCACATAGACCTGGTGTCCTTACTACTGGTTTGGACTAAAAGCATGCAGCTAGCTAGACCAGCTGTTTCGATCCTCAAGGGAATCTCTCAGTAGCACTGTTAGTCGATTTCTTGACCCATGCTTAAACAGCATTTATAAAAGAAACCTGTTAAGTACTTAGGAAAGGCTTTCCCCTAAGATTAGTACGAAAATTCAATTGCCCGAAAAAAGTAGAACAAAATCTCTACCTCGGGAACCTTCTTGTTTTCCGTTTTTGTGATTTTTGTAGAACTTTTGGTGGCTCTAACACGAGCTACTATGTTTCACGAATTGCTTTTCGTGCGTGTGCGGTTGTCTTACCGCTTTTCCCCAGCTTGACTGCCCGGGCTCTTTGGCCTACAAGAAAACCCCACTTGGTGTTCTTTGGTGGCTCTGAAATGAGCCTTTTGTTTAAATACTTTCCGCCTCCCTTTCTACATTTCCCGTACTGGGGAATCGGGTAGAAAAATGCCTTTTTCTGGATTAGGGATGGAATTCAGACCTTCCCTAACGCTACGATCGTTTGCTCTGACTGTGTCCTCTTAACAGTCTGCACTTATGCATTGCTTGCGATGTCTGTGTTTTCCGCTAGTAAATCTGACCCATAATCTTGGTCAGAAAATGCGGTATACGTGTGTTTTACGCAGGCCTTTCTACAATTGTATCTTGAAAGGATACGCTCCCGAAGTCTGTTCAAAAGTTTGTTGTCGTATGTTATGAGTCTGTCGCTTTGGATCGGTCAATAACCCATAATTCTTAAGAAATGAGAGGCACAGAGGGTACCTGCATCAAGCCGGACTCGCTATGAATCTATTTTGATCTGCTGGTTAGAGAGAGAATTTCTCGGAGAGGAATAACAACTCGATGGAAGGCCTTGGAAATTCCCTGTTGATAACTTGACACTAAGTGTCTTACATGCTAGGCTTTATTCCGTAAACCTTTTAAAGCTGGGAACCCCCTGGGGCGAAACCTTATCTTGGGTTTCTAGTCAAACGGTGGAAGTACGACCTATTTTACTCAATGTTCAAAACTATTAACTCGCAACACTTTCTTGGTCATATACCAGTGTTCAAAACTATGAACACTTAATATTACTTGGGTCCAATCACCTTGTAACGGAGGAAAGCTCCGCCTATTTATACAAACCTTTATTCTTTCGAGTTGTAATAAAAACTAACTGCTTCTAGCCGCCATTAACATAATGTCACTACTGCCCTTACGTTGTACTATGTCCTCCTTCCTCTTTGGAAACCGAATATACTATTAATCTTTGTGACATTCTCGGGCCTCTTTCCCCGACCCCTCAGCTGCGGGTCTTCACTTTGACCCTTGCCATGAACAGCGAAGCTTGCGTTCATCTTCCTCGCCCGTAGGCCAATGATGCAGTTGCTGGAAACATCGCATTTATTGAGATCGTGCTGCGCTGTGATTGGTCGGTCTAATTGGACGGTCGATTGCATGTCGTGCTCGCCTTCACTGGCAATCATTCATGCTGCTGTTCTACCCGCTTTGTATACATACGATAGAAAATAAATGAGGGGCACAGACGTACCTGCATCAGCCGGAACTCGCTATGAATCATCTGATCTCTTGGAGTGATAGAGAGAGAATTTTCTACTTGGAAAACTGTTTTTAACTTGACACTAAATGTCTGACATGCTATTGCTTTATTCACATAAAAACCCTTTAAAGCTGGGCCCTTATCTTGGTTTCTATAACCGGTTGAGTAAGACCTATTTTACTCAATGTTCAAAACTGTGAACCCGACAAAACTTTCGTGGTCATATACCCGTGTTCAAAACTATGACAATTAATCTTACTTGTGTATATCACCCTGTATAGGAGGAAAAAGGGGAGAGTGGGACTACCTCCTACTTAGACAAACATCTTTCTTTCGAGTTGTCAGAAACTAACTGCTTCTAGGACATACACTACAATAATGCCACTACCTGCCCTTACTTTGGACTAAGTCTCCTTCTCTTTTGGAAACCGAATTCCTATTATCTTTTGTGACATTACTCGGGGCCTCTTTCCCGATTCCATAAGCTGCGGGTCCTCACTTTGACCCTTGTCCCATGAACAGCCAAGCTTGCTGTTCTTGGCCCGTAGCCAATGATTCAGTTGACTGGAAAAGACATCGCTATTTATTGAGATCGTGCTGCGCTGTGATTTGTCGGTCTACTGGACGGTTCGATTGCCAATGGCGTTCTCGCTTGACTGGGCATCATTCAGCTGCTGTTCTGCCCGCTTTGTATAATACGATGCGGTGAGTGCTTATGCATTCAGGTACAATGGAAGACATCCATTGTTACAAAACCTTTCTTGGTTTTTTATACAATGAATTCATACTTAGAATATTTCAGAACCATCCCATACTTCCAAAAAGACCTTACTGAGTATGTAGAAAAAAAAACTACTCAACATTATGCTATATGCGTGTATTTACACTTCAAACCCGCCGCGTCGAAAACCTATCGCCAGACAAAACTCTGCTCACATAGAACTGTGGTCCTACCTACTGGTTTTGGACAAAAGGCATGCAGCTAGCTGACAGCCTGTTTCGATCCGCAAGGTATCTCATCAGTAGCACTGCTTAGTCGATTTCTGACCCATGCTTAAACAAATTTATAAAGAAAACTGTTAGTACTTAGGACATCTTTCCCCTAAGATTAGTACGAAAATTCAATTGCTCCGAAAAATAGAACAAAATCCTCGTACCTCGGGAAACTTCTTGTTTCCGGTTTGTGATTTTTGTAGAACTTTTGGTGGCTCTAACTCGAGCTACTATTTCACGAATGCTTTTCGTGCGTGTGCTGGTTGTCTTACCGCTTCTTCCTCCAGCTTTGACTTTGCCGGGATCTTTGGCTACAAGAAAACCCCACTTTGGTTTCTTTGGTGGCTCTGAAAGGAGCCTTTTGTGTAATACTTTCCTCCTCCCTGTCTCAACATTCCCGTTACTGGGGATCGTAGAAAATGCCTTTTTCTGGATTAGGCCTGAAATGCAAGACCTTCCCTAACGCTACTATCTTTTGTCTCTGACTGTGTGTTACTCTTAACAGTCTGCAACTTATGCATTTTCCTTGCGATGTCTGTTGTTCCGCTGTAATCTGCCCTACTCTTGGTCAGACAAAGCGGTATAACCTGTGTTTTCGCAGCCCTTTCCTCAATGTATCTTGAAAGGATCGCTCCGAATGTCTGTTCAAAAGTTTGTTGTCGTATGTTATGAGTCTGTCGCTTTCTGATCGGTTCAATAACCCGTAATTCTTATGGGGTTCTATTACTTGAACCAATGAAAGGTTTTTCATCAACCAATCGCGAATTCTTACGCACGTTAACCATTTTACGGAGCACGCATGTTGAAACCGTACTTGCTGATCAAATAGAGAATCATAGCTATCAACGAGGGATTAACTGCCATGAACTTGAAAGTCCATGCGTCAATACTCTCCGTCCCTCCCCTCGCGCACCGAATGGCTTCGTATCATACGAATACCGCTAACCAACGGGGGTAAGTACATACAAAAGAAATGAGGGGCACAGACGGTAACCTGCATCAAGCCGGACTCGCTATGATCTATCTTGATCTGCTTTTGGAGTGAGAGAGAGAGATTTTTCCTAACTTGGAAAATTCTCTGTTTATAACTTGACACTACATGTCTGACATGCTATTGCTTTATTCCATAAACCCTTTAAAGCTGGGGAAACCTTATTTGGTTTCTAGTAAACGTTTAAGTAAGACCTATTTTACTCATGTTTCAAACTGTGACTCGGACAACACTTTCTTGGTCATATACCCGTGTTTACAAAACTATTACAATTAAAATATTACTTGGTACATCACCCTGTATAGGAAGAAAACTACCTCCTACTTATACAAAATTTCTTTCCTTTCGAGTTTGTCAAGAAACTAACTGCTTCTAGACACATACACTACCATAATGCCACTACTACCCTTACTTGGGACTAAGTCTCTTTCTCTTTGGTAAACCGAATTACTATTAATCTTTGTGACATTACTCGGGCCCTCTTTCCCGATTCCATAAGCTGCGGTCCTTACTTTGAACCTTGTCCATGAACCGCCATCTTGCGTTCTTGCCCTAGGCCAAATGATGCAGGTGACTGGAAAACCATCGCTAGTTAATTGGTGTTGCTGCGCTGTGATTGGTCGGTCTAATTGGACGGTCGATTTGCCAACTGGCGTGCCTCGCCTTCACTGGCAATCATTCTGCTGCTGTTTCGCCCGCTTTGAAATTACATACGGTGCGGTGAGTGCTTTGCAGCCAGGTAAATGGAATACTATCCATTGGTTACAAAACCTTATCTTGTTTTAACAATTGAAATTCACATACTTAGAATATTCGAACCATCCCATACTTCCAAAAAGACCTATACTGAGTATGTTAAAACTACTCAACAGTAGGCCTATATGCGTTTTTTTAAACTTAAAACACGCCCGCTTCGAAAACCTATGCCAGACACACGCTTCTACATAGACTTGGTGGTTCCTTACCTATCTGGTTGGACGAAAAGATGCAGGCTAGCTAGACCGCTGTTTCGATCCTCAAAGGATCTCATCAGTAGCACGCTTAGGTCGATTTCTGACCCATGCTTAAACAGATTTGTAAAAGAAACCTGTTAGTACTTGGAAAAAAGCTTTCCCCCAAGATTAGTACAAAATTCAAGTGATCCCAAAAAATAGAACAAAATCCTCGGACCTCGGGAAACATTCTTGTTTACCCGGTTGTGATTTTTGTAGAAATTTTGTGGCTCTAACTCTAGCTACTAGTTCACGAATTGCTTTCCGCGCGTGTGCGGTTGCCTTACCGATTTTATATTCCTCCAGCTTGACTTTCTGGGATCTTTGGCCTACAAGAAAACCCCACTTGGTGTTCTGTGGGCTCTGAAATGAGCCTTTTGTTTAAATACTTTCCTCCTCCCTTTCTAACATTCCCGATACTGGGGAATCCGGAGAAGAAACGCCTTTTCTGGATTAGTGATGAAAATCAGACCCTTCCCTACGCTACGATCGTTGCTCTGACGGTGTTACTCTTACAGTCGGCTACTTATGCATTTCTTGCAATGTCCTGTGTTCCGCTAGTAAATCTGACCCATAATCTTGGTCATAAAAAGCGGTATACGTGGGTTTTTACGCATCCTTTCTACCAAATTATCTTGAAGGACACTCCCGATGTCTGTTCAATTTTTGGTTGTCGTATGTTTATAGTCCTGTCGCTTTCTGATCGGTCAATACTCCCATAATTCTTATTGGTCTATTCCTGACCAATGAGGGTTTTCATCAACCAATCGCGAATTCTTACGCACGTAACCTTTATCGAGCCTCATGTTAAAACCGTACTTGCTGAACAAATAGGAGGGGGCGAACTCGGTAGTTGATTACTTACATACTAATATGTGTAGTAATTAAAAACGGTCATCAAGAACTTAAAGGTGGTTTTCCGATTTATGTGTATTGTGTTCTCTACTTGAATATGAGAGCCTGGCACTTGCACATACACCCCATCAAGTACCTTGTAAACAACTTGGCGGTTTTGATGGTATACGCAATAATGCATGTTGCTACTCCCTATTCATACTGTTCTAATACAGTGGTTTAAACCACTAAAACGGTGGGGTTTTTTTTTTTTTTTTTTAAATCTTGGGAATGACATGGAGTTGAGGGCTCAAATTTCTGGAGACAATGAGAAATACGGCCTTTCTTCTGATAGCCAATCGATACTAACTTCCGGGTAAATCAGGGGGGGCCCAAAGACGATCGAACACGCCCCTTTAAGGTAGTTACCTAAATGCTTTAAAGGTGCAATGAATGATTTCACTATCATGGTGTCCCTAAAAAAAATCAAAAATACTGATTTTTGCCTGAGTAAAGCTTTCAAAAACCCCATCTGAAAGGATTAACTGAGAAATACCTCGTTGGGTACAAACCTTTTTGAAATTTTTCTAATTTCTTAAAGAGGAGCAACTACAATTCCAGCCTATCTTTATATTGAATACAAGCAAATCAATCACCCTTTTCCTCTCTTTTAAGGCATTTCTGTAGCCAAATACAAGGTATGAAATGTATAAATTGAGTGTCTTTTCTATATGAATTACTTTATGACACCATATTTGGGCCTCAAAAATCTCTTGTTGCCCTTATTCCAAAGTTAGAGATGACTCGGCTTTTTACATTATCATGAAGTAAGCATTTATGCACAGTATAACATACCATAGGACACCGTTTTAACAAATTCCGGATCCGGATTTTTATAACAAGTTGTGATTTTCAATATGGTGAGGATTTAATTTGAGCTTAGTTATTTCCCACAATGATTGCTCATATGGGTAAGCATTATGTACATGCAAAACAAAATTTGTTTGAAAACTGAGTGCACCCTCATCAGAAATCTCTGAGTCACCTGTAAAATTATCCTAATAAATAGTAGCACACAGATGTATTGCATGCCAGCTTGCACTTTCGCCCTTCCCTTGCAATGGCACTCACCTGATATTATACGGTAAAAGTGTTTAGTTTCTCGCTACATTAATTTTCGCGCTTGTCGCGCGCTTCTGAGCTAGCGCGAAATTAAAAACCCTCGAAATGTTTATTTGTGTGTAGGTCTATAGTAGATTAGCTGAAAAGTGCGAATTTAAAAAACAGCAAAAATGTTAACAATTGCTGAAACGCGAAAATTACGCTCGCGAAATTATCACTTTTACAGTAGCTATTCAGAGGAATTCCATTATTGTGGAATGGACGAGTTACAATGAATTTGAGTATTGCCTCTTCAAATGGGGTATTCATAGTCGTACAGGTGCATTTGGTGCTTTCCAGCAACTTCTGTTTTATTCATTGTTCACTGAATATCCTTGAGAAAAAGCTTTATCACAAATTTGAGTTGATTCCGATCTTGCGTTTGGGTTATGAGCCAGTTGCTGTTTCCGGTCCCATAGACCACGGTACTGTAATTTCTGTCCATTACGAGACAGAAATACAAAATTGCAAATTTCTTTCAGATAGGACCAAATTCACGTAAGATTTGAGTACACACCCAATTACCAAAATTCTTTGACTTTGTTATTGTTATGAAAAACTTTGATTTTAAAAAAAATAAAAAAAATTCTGGATTTAAAATTAATAGTTTTCAAAACACTTTTTCTTTAAGATAATCCTTAAGATTTACAAAAGGCAAATCGAAAATGGACTTAAAATAAGCAAAATGAGAGACTTATGTTTATGTCTAAAAAGCATTATTTTCAAATCCAAAAAAAGTTTTGTCCCGATAACAAGTCTTCTTAGATTTAAAAATAAGTCCACGGATTTTAGAGAGTAAGGCAACGTTTCAGATGATTAAAAACTCAACTTCTTTTTTAGGTTAAGTCGGGGGGGATGATGTTGTGGATCACAAAATGCCCCTTAATGCATAGGTACTGAGTTCATGGCGGCATCGCCTCCAGGTGTCCTAAAATGGGGGTGAAGAATTCACAACTCTCTATCATATGGTAGGGTATATTAATCAAACTCAAGTATGCTGGTTTGAACACATTTTTATGTGGACATGACTAGCTTGGCAAAATGAGGCTTAAAATGTCCATATCAGGTTACACAATATGTTAATTTGTAATACTGACCGGAATGGAAGAAGTTGATGATTTAAATGACAAAATATAGATGCCAATATGCTTTCCCATACAATAACATGTTCAACAATAGTTTTCCAATTGAAGGCAAAACATGCGGGTTCTTGGGTGTTCTTTTTATCATGATTAGGTTGGTTTGTTGCTATTTATATGACTGTTTATAAGCTAATCCCTGTGCATATGAGGGGTTACAGGAGTTGGTACCGGGAGTTGTTACTGCTGGCAATAGAGAGGGGAGGATGCTACTGTCAATTATTAGCTTAGACCCTCGCTTTTAATTAATATTAGAGAAGTATTCGTGTTGGGAAGAAGAACATCGTGAGGACGAAAAGTGGTATATTATTTATCTAATACCCAACAGGATTTGAAGGTGCGTTGTGAAAAAAGTATGTATTCACACCCAATTCTATTAATTCTGTGGTGTTGGCCATCCAAATCTGCAAGGAATCGGAACCAGGCACGAATATTCGTAATGAGAATAAACTTTTCCAGGAATGTTCCATTTATAAGATAGGTGTGGGCATCGCTCTTTGACAGTCAGTGAGAAAAATTGATCTGAGATTCATCAACTGCTTGTATTGTATAAATAGTGTCTATTTTCATTACCGGGCTTTTGAATTAGTCAATCAGTGCCCTGATCGTTTTTTTGTGTTATTCATGGTGTTTAGAGATGATGTGACATCACTGTTTACAAACGCAACTTAGAACCTGGTCTACAGATGTGGACGAGGTGCGATGGACATCAATTACAGCTGCAGCAACTATTCAATGGGCAATTATCTGATTTTGAGCGCGAATAGAAAGAACAAGCCCTACGGTGCTCACGCATACCGCGGGACAGCGCGTTTTGTTTCTTGCCCGGCGGTGACTTCACATGCGCATTCGTCTATACAAATATGTGGCTTCAAACTTTCACGAAATACAAATACAATACATGCTTTGAATGTCCTTTCAAGAAAATGACCACACAATATGAGCAGATATCACTGTATGACCAAGGTCTTCTGGTCCACGTATGGATTTGCAGGTGGGTATCGCTACATTTATAGTCGCTTCCTTACCTCGTATGTATAATCCAAAGACCACTCTCACACGTCATTGTTAATGGTACCAGACCTTGGACAGATCATTTGCAACTTAGAGGGGAAAAAGGTCAAATTTCAATAGATTTGTAGGTAAACTTCCATCCATATGTTTTGAAATTTAAAAATCCGTGGGTAATTTTGTAATAAAACTTTTTTTTCACGATTTTGTCATGACACCTCTACCTTCTCTCATATTAATAAAAACGGAGGGTCTAGCTAATTGATGCGACAGGTAGGTATATAGAGAAGAGTTCTAAAAAATAATCTCCTCTTTAGCTAAAGTTATATCCATTACCTAATCATTTGTTATTTTAATCCTTTATTCACAGTGAAGCTGGTGGTAAAGTGAGCCAAGTGCTTTTAGGAATTATTACCTCTAGCCAAGAGACTCATAGTACAAGTGTATAGAGCAAGAGATTCTACACCGGTAAGTATACTGTGTCTTATCTCAAGTATGAAGTGAACGTAGCCTTGTTCAAGGCAGTCTGAATCTGATTTATATCGCCAGCCAGCTACCATAAAGCATAGTAATTTTAACCAAACGTATTGATCAACCCAGACATAGCTATTTAGTATACGGAAGTCTCCAACAAGGAGGTTTGCGGTTTAGCTCGACACTCAGTTCAGACAGCCTGTACAGATTGTACTGCCTGTGTTTATGTATTCAATATTTTTTTCATGCATGGAAAATTTCTTAATGGGATAAACAACAGAAAGACAAGACGCTCGGCTCCGCCGCGATTTGTCAGCGATTGGCAAAGTAAGCAAATTTATTATGGGTGGAGATTCGTGTGTTGGTGTTGACTGACTTGGCCGGAAGTGAGTGAGTGGTGTGGGGGATTGCTGAGCCCTGGGGGTTAGATTTAATGAGATCATATTGTATATCCTATGTGAAGAGTTTGCATGGGCCTCAGCTAACGCTTCGGGGGGGGACGGTCAACACCAGTTATATAAAATGGGGGATGTACCGCGAAAAGGGACATAGCAGAGAGTGACGATGCATGCATATACTGAGTGCTGCCTTTCAGTTGAAGTGCCCCTTGCGGCTTTGACCATGCGGCGTATGTGCAAGTACCGTACAATCCAAACAGCTGGACCGATTTAACTCGAAATTTGTATTCAGAATGCTGGTTTAGGCAATAAATGCTTCTAGG
>JAMKCH010024076.1:0-20067 GCA_023653785.1 Ophioderma brevispina
GACAAATCAGGTCTTGGAAAGGAAATTTGATCAAAATGTGGTTCCACATGAGCCAGGTCCTGACAATACGTCGGGTATACGTTGTGTTGCACGTGCGCGGTATTCTCATGTGCGTTTGTATATGTTTGTGCTCGGACCTTGTGGAGTCGATAGGCATGGTAGGACCCCAAATACATGAGACTAAATTTGAATAAATAACGTTCTTGCAGTCTAGGGATTTTTGAAATGGCGCGAAATTGAATTTTTCAAATGCATTTTTCTCAAAATTTCTTCTACGAACTAAAAGTTCGCAGAACAAAATTGATTAAAATGACGTCTTCTTGCGGTATGGTAAAAATTGAAGGAATTCATCAAGCGATTTTGGAGAAATCAATCAGGCATATTAATGCCGATTTAGGGATTTTTTCCCATAGAGCTCCACAGGAGCTCGGCAACCTCCAAAATCCCAACTCTAGTATCGAACATCAGGCGTCCTTCCCCCTGACATTTTCAGTGTATAAAGCAACATGCAAACGTCTTGAACAAGACTAATGCAGATGCAAGCTGGCGCGGACACGCAATTTTCCCGGAATCCCCGTTTAGGAACTCCCGCGCAAAAGATATTGACTTAGTCTCCTTTGGTGGTCTGTTCAAACAATAAATTTTCTGTGTTTAGATTAAAGTGTACGTTGTTGAAGAGAATAACATTAATAGTTATCGCCCATCCCTTACCTACATTTATTACTGGTATTCCCGAATTGGCTGTGTCAGATTTGATGTGTCAGATATGTCAGATCTGACATGGGGGTCACAAAATGACCAAACCTAAGCCGAAGCCTTAATTCTTTATGTGAACCATCTTGAAAATTGACAGCCAGATAAAAACTGGGGCCGTGGATCCTTGGTGTAAGATTTGGTGAAAGAAATCAATTAAGACCTTTGTAGGCCTATATGGCAAGATTCACGCAATGGATTTTCTTATTTCTGCGGAGGTAATAGCTCTTGCATGTCCCTACTTATATAATTGTCAAAATTGTGTCGCCATTGCATAAAATTGCTCTAAAAAATTAAAAAGACAATTTGCAAGAGATCAAACAGCTCTGTTCTTGATCAGTTTTGTACTACTTTTCTGATCTCACGCCACTGTTTTGGCTAAGACCAAGCTACCTGATTTTCATTTTCATGTACGTGCATACGTGAACGGTCATTGGTTGTAGGGGCGTCAAAGAAAGTTTAAAATATATGGCCGAACTTTGTGCATGTTGTTCTATTTTTTCTCATCATTTTCAACGGCGAGAAAATTGCAATTATGAGGCACAAAGTAACGAGGGCTATAGTCACCTTTAAACACTGAGCCCAGGCGGTGGCGCCCAAGAGATTCCAAATTTAGACGTGGTCGTTTGTTTAATACGTATAGCGAAACCTTGAGATATTCTGATTGTTTATATGTTATGAAGCTATATTTTCTTATTCCAAAAGCGTTGGAGATGAAAAATCGACTCGTGAGGGTTATTTCTGAATTTTTATGTATGAATAACGGCCAAGTAAGTCGATAAGTCGAGGTCGTATATGGGCCATGGGAACACGCATGATCGACCCACATCAAAGCGCCTAAATCGGTTTCTGGTTTGTGACTATATTTGATTCGTTTGGACGAGTTGAAAGAAGCTTGGCCGCCATCGTCTGCACTGAGCCCAAATGCACGGCGGCTAGAATTGACTGGCGCCAAAGTCTGCTGAGTGGTAAACCGAATTAGGAATCTGCCATAGTAATGTATGTAAGAAAGCTGATTACCAGTAATGGGACTTTCGTATTTATTTTCTAATTTTTATAGGATTCCAATATATTAACCACTTTATTAAAACAATTTATTGTGCCAATTTTTCTGAGCATTCATAATATATATATTATTATGCAAATTATTATGACGTCATTAAAAAATGAAGGGTTAACTGAAAGTTTGGGATATAGTTCTTTAACCATTACAAACTCTTCCCTTGCGTTTCTAGCTTGATACCGTCTTCAAATTCGAGATGGCGGCCAAAGCTGGCACATTTAAAAATAAAACCTTACACTACCATCTAATATGAAATTTATTTTGTTATATCAACCAAAATTTTACAATGTGTGTATAATAAAGTGTAAGATTATGTCCTTGACCATTTGAAATTCTTGTCTGGCATTTCCGTTTTGATAACAATGGAGAAATCCCAGATGGTGACCAATACGTCTGCCGTTTCAGACTTTTCAAAACCTACAAATTACCATAATGTCTGCATTATATTTAGTTATGTATCGTACAGAAATTATTATAAAAGTAAAAAATTGGGGTATGAGACATGTTTTGATCACTAGATATTTATATTGATATTCCTTTATTTGTTATAAGGCTTAATTTCAGGATGCTGGTCAAGTGGATCTGAAGCAAACTAATGTTTGGTAAGAGTTTCTGATGTGTGTTTTTCCCTCATATTAATGATTATTTTGGCCCAATATGTCGCATTTCAATAATTTTTATATTTTGCACACCATCTTGAATATTGCTGTAATGCTGCATGTTTTTATTAATTTTAACATATTGATTGTGTTATAGAATAATAAAAGGAATGTAAACGGTTGATTTGATTGGGTACGGGTGTATTTAAATTTTGAATTATGACGTCATACTTAATTTGCATGCAAAAATGGTGAACACGCGCTCGAGAAATTGGTCCCATCATTTTCTGGCTCAATCATATCGTAATTAACAAATTCTCATAGAGAACGGAAAATAAACGTTCAAAGCCGGGAACACAATACACAAAGGGCCCCGACTAATAATGATACCTGCCCACATTCGTGTCGGAGTTGTGCTCTTAAAGGTCCGTGATTCGATCGCTAATAGCCTAGGTCCCAGAACCCCAGGATTTACCGGAAGTAGTCAAAATGTTGGTGTCCAAAGAAAGCTACTATTTTTCTCACTTACAAAATCTTATGGCTAAATGTTTAGTTTAGATGTTATGAGCGAAAATATCACCAATTTGGGTCATCCAATATTAATTTTACAAAGTACTCTACCATGTCTACGGGTCTTACAAAGTGAGGTTTTTAGCTCTCACATCAAAACGGATTGAAATGTTGGCGCGAAATTTTACAGATGGGGTTTTGGGGTTAAGGTCAATAGGTCATTCAGTCAAGATGAAGCTTCACATAATTAAATCGGGTCATCAGAGAATTTGAAATATTATTTTGCGTTTATTTAAAAATAGTCAACTAGAATTAAGGATGGTCGCCTAAAAGGCCAAATTTCAGCATTTGAAAAGCTTTTCAGCATTGGAAAGTTTGAGATGAATCGGATTTTTCGTCTTGATGAATTCAATATTTATCTTTAGTATAATAGTAAGATTGGCATTGTTGGGATCGGCCCATATCATTGGCCCACAAGAAAAAAAATAAGGTAGAACAAGAATAGTATGTCAATGTTTTCAGTGACTCATGTGGGAGGAATTTATAAATTGTAATCAAGGAGTAAGCCTATAAATTTAGTAGTCTCTACTTGTTGAATTATTGTATTCTCTATTTTAAACGCAGGCCTATTGTCTTGTTTGTTACCGTGTTTATTTTTAAATATCATGTAATGTCATTTTAATGTTGAGAGATAACTTCCTTAGTTTAAACCAATTGGTTAATGCTAATTAATTCAGTAGTTATAATTGTTTCCAATGTGTTTGGCTCATAATGTGAAAATAAAATGTTTGTGTGGTTAGCAAATAAATAAAATGGGGTATTTTGGCGCATGATGGGAGGTCATTAATACAAAGTAAGAATACTAGGATCCCAGAATAGACACCTGCCTATTCTTCCAATGGCCTAGACTATCATTTACGAGCAAATTTAAGAAATTTAATATCTTCTAAAAACGTGCCAGTACCGCTTTAAGTTGGGTGGACCTAGGTGGCAAATTCGTTTTCAACGGTTTTGATAATTGGGGTTGGATGTTTTTTTCAGGAGTATTGGTCAAATCCACCCAACTTTTCTATATGAATTGTTATGTGATACTATTAGCTACCCCTGTTTGTTCATCACGCAATACGGAAAATACCTGTGTTGGGTGTTGTATCACATAAGGCCGTAGGCAGAAAGAATGTGATACCGCACCCAACCATATGTATTTTCCTTATTGCGTAGAACAAACAGGGGATAACATATCATTTAGTAGACATGAGTTTGCAGTGGAAACCTCACTAGATCGTCTAACCTGATTAGCACGCCATAGTTAGATAATTGTCATGACCAACTTTCATTCCAAAAAATTAAACACAAGTTCAGTAGGCCTAGACCACAGGCCCCTGGCCTACCTACTAGTCTATGCCTATCTCTAGTAGCTATGTTGGCCAAATACAAAGTTACAAACTCAACAACAACATTAACTAAGTGGCAATACTTTGTTTTATAAAATATACGGCCCCCCCACTTTTTTCCCGCCAAAACATTAACTACAAAAGTAATCTCTTTTATTCCGTTGTAATGTTTGGCGGGAGAAAGTGGGCCGTGAAACACTCGAATGCCAACTAAGGTCTTGTAGCCAGCTTCCCATGCCCAACAATGCAGTTCCTAGATCAGAGCGGTCAATCATGTTCCACAGAGGAGGCAGTCCATGGCAGTGCAACACCCTGCAGTAGCTATGCTTGACCCTGCAACTGTCAGACTGTGGAACGTTTACTCACCGCTTATGAAAACACTTCCTGCAGTAGTCACATTTCTCCTCAGGGCGTAGCCAGGGGGGGGGTGGGTGTGCGAGGGTGGCGAAGCACCCCCCCCCCCCAAAAAAAAAATGACAAAGGTCCGCTTTATGATGTTTGAAGGTCCCGCTTTTGGTCATTTTGAAGGTCGCTTTGTGGTGTTAAAGTTTGCCGGGTTCCTAAATTTATTGTTTTTATTAAAGGGTTGTGCTGCAGTGGTATCTGTAATGAATAAGCAGTGGTTTAATTGCATTAATTGTTGTTATTGTTCCTTTTTTACAAGCGCTGGCGACACGATGTTATTTACCGGCTTTGTCATTTGAAGGTCCGCTTTGTGGTGTTGAAAGATTTGCCCGTTTTCCTGCTAAATTATGTTGTTTATTAAGGGTTGTGCTGCGGAGCTGATGAAGAAGCAGTGGGTTAAATTGCATTAATTTGTTGTTATTTTCCTTTTTTTCAACGCTTGCGACGATGTATGTTACCATCCCCCCTCCCCCCCCCCCCCCCCCCCCCCCCCGCCCCCCCCCCCCCCGTATTCAGAATTAGGAGATGACGGTGAAAAAATTGGGTCAAAACCTGCGATCGTAGCGAGCCGAAAAATGGTTTGTTGGTAAGCACAAGGTCGCACCCCCCCCCCCCACCCCCCCCCCCCCCCCCCCCACCCTTAAATTCCCTGGCTACGACGGGCCTGAATTTCTCTATACCCTGGGAATTTCAAATTAATTTTTACATGAAGAACATAGGAATAAATTACTTATCATGTGTTTTGCATTGCAAGCATCACACACTAAGCCACAACGCATGTTGCAAAAGGGCCATATTGGATTTTATATACCCTCATATATAGATTCCTGTCATCTTGATTGGTTGAAAATTGGGAGCATAATTACTAGCTTCAAGTAATTGAACCAAAAATGAACTATCCCTGGGGAGAGCGGGCATCTCATTCATGACTTATGCCCGTACACTCTTCCCAGCCATAGAAACTGCCGTACGGACTATCCATCCGTATTATGAGTGTACATAGTGAATCTGTGTAAGAGATGATACAACGGCGAACTCGAACTCAACCGGTTCACATTTCTGTGTGTGAAGCAGACAGTCGCGCTTTTAGAGAGGGAATTTTTGTTTCACATTTACCACACAATTGCTTGGTCTAGAACCTGGTACAAACAACACCGAACAACCACAAGGGCAACGAAATGCTGAAATCACAGCCAGCGCGCTTGAGCTTGTAGATGACGAAGGTTTTAAATGAATCATAGACGCAGCCAGCTGATAGTGCTAATTACCAACGGCAGGTCAAAAATACGCCGTAAGATATTCGAGGATTTTTTGACAGCGGTGACGACCAATCTGCTGGCCGTGGAAAGTTTGCCGAATTCGGAGTTCAATGACTTGCTACGCATCTTGCCGACAGAAAAATGGCACTTTGTATAGCAAAAAGTCGATGATGGCGATCCGTTTTGGACTCAAACGTCACTTTCTCAACACAAGGAAAGTTGATATCATAGGTCATGAAGATTTTGCTAATTCTTCACGAGTTTTCAAATGTTTCTCAGCAACCCTGAAACAGCAAGGTAAGGCTTAGTAAGGGTATTGTAAAGCACAAAAATCCCATATCGCCAGAAGACATGGCCTTAATTCAAGAGTCACTGGATTTGAATGACCCAAAAGGTCAAAAGGACAAGTGGTGTACCTGGATATAACGCTGTACTTTTGCAATAGTGGCAGGAAGAACTACGAGACATGATGCGGACCTTTTAAAACTGTTGTCGTTGACATGGAATTGAAGAAGTGGAACTGTTGGAATTTAACCTTGTAATGTTCGCGTTTTGCTGGTTATATTTTGGATTGTTTAATTGGAACACTCGAAGTTGGATCCTGGAGAAATATCGGTAAGTTACACAAAATTGTTGTTACTTAAAATGGCTACACCCATTATTATGCCTATGTTAAAGATCTTGGCTTAGAATTAGAAGAAGGGTTCTTTTAACCAATCAGATGACAAGAAATTATATATTCGGTATATAAAACAAATATTGACTGCTTTTTATTCGGGACATGGTTGAAACTATAGGCCCTCGGTGATCTCGAAACCATACTATGCCCCTCGGCTTACGCCTCGGGGCATAGTATGTTTTCGAGATCACCTTGGGCCTATAGTTTCAACCATGCCCCTCATAGCAGTCAATATTTGTATAGTGCTTCTCAGAGGGGGTTGGCAGAGCAGTCTCTTCCACAGATGCACAAGATCATTATACACATAGATTTTAATGTTTGTAAAGTAGGGTTATAATACTTGGTGTAATCATCACGGAATAAGGGAATATACAGTGTGAGTCAAAAAGAATAGGACCGTGATTGATTATTTTTGTCAACAAACTAATTGAGCTTGATAAAAAAAAGTTTCACATATTCGAAACAAGCATGTTCTTCCCCTCATTAGAAAATAAGAACCACCGAAATTCATCATTCCTAACCATTATTATGTCTGTTCTACCGAAAGAACCCATTTATCCAGCTGTCCACGGAATGCTGAATGTGTGAGTACCTGGGAAATTACTGGGTCAATGAAATGTAAATGAGATTTAAAACCGCGAGTTTCAAAAACAGATTAGCATGGTCTGCACAAAATCAATAATGAATAAAATAACAAATCTGAAGATATTTTCAAAACTAACATGGCATCTTGGTGGAAGGTATTAGGTATCACGGCCCCTCCATATCCAGATGTACAACAAACTTTTATTGTTGAAACTTACTTGCAGACTAGACCCATTCTCCCGTTGAGGTTCATAGTCTGGTGCTCGGCCCAAAGAACCTTGCATGTGACCTTGCGCAAGAGTCCACACAAAATATTTTGATGGTTTCTAGGCAAGATTGACCTACTGAATCTAAATCTGGATGATGCCACTTTGGCATCCTTGAGCATTTTGAGATAGGATAGGGGGTAAATTAACAGGGGTAAAATTTGTAAATGCTTCATAATGGGTTAAAGGTGTATAGTCATGTTCATCTGGTCCTATGGATTAAAAAAAGGTATAGTTTGCTATATCTAGGACATTTACTTTTAACACATCAAGTCTAAAATGGTTCAAGGTCATCCTGGGGTAAACAATTTAGAATGCACAGATTCTTTTCAAAATGGGCTCAAATTCTTCAATCTGTTTGATATTAATGTCAAATATAGGTTACACACTTGTTGGACATTGTGGTATAAATAAGGGGGAAATAATGGAGAAGGTCCACAGGGTCTATGGGGGTTAATCATTTTAGTCTCTGTTAGATACCTTAGCAATGATTGACATGAGGTAAATTTATTTTCTGTTTTAACATTCCCATACGAACAATTTGAAACCAATTGAAACAAATCGGTGATCGTTTGAAATATTTAATCCCATGATGACCTTGAACAAAACTTTTGGTCTGTAGTGTAAACACGAAAGGTCTGCGGTATAGCAAACGATCCCTTTTTTTAACCTTAGGACAAGATAACACTTCTATCAGATTTAAATCACATGAAACATTTACAAATTTTACCCCCAGTTAAATTACCCCCTTACCTATCTCCACAAGGCTCAATGAGGCCCAAAGTGGAATGCCATCCAGATTTGGAATCCGCAGGTCAATGTTGCCTAGAAACCATCAAAACCATTTGTCGTGGACGTTTGCGCAAAGTCATATGGCTCGAGCACCGGACTATCAGAGACAGTTTGCCTTGCAGTGCCCGCAAGCAAACCGTCCACCTTGCAAACAGGTTATTATAGCAATGGTCAGGAAATTCCATGGACTATGGAACCAGCAAGAACCGACAACATGAAGAATCAGGAAGACGAGGACTGCCAGGTACCATGAGGTTTACATTCAATGACCCAATAATTTCCCAGGTACTCGCACATATTGAAAACATTCAGCATTTGTGGACAGCGGGATAACTGGGTTCTTTCGGCAAAACAGGCTACCAATGGTTAGGAAATGACGAATTCGGTGGTTTTTTTTTCTTATGAGCGGAAGAACATGCTTGTTTCGAAATGTAGAACATTCTTTTATCAAGCTCAATAGTTTTTGACAAAAAATAATCAATCACGGTCCTATTCTTTTTGACTCACCACTGTATTTATGGTAGCAATACCCGGGAAATATATTAATAGCCTAATAAACCAAGAGAATCAAGTATTCGGTATACTAAATGATATGCACGCGGGACAATAACATTGTAATGAGGCGTAAGATAATAAAAACTTAAAAACACCAGTGGTGTTTACACTGACAAAAGACAGAAAGGTAGCGATGGGCTACAATAATGGCGTATGTGATAAAACACTAGAAAATGACATATACAGGTCGCCGTGTGCTACATAGTGGCGTATGTGATAAAACACTAGAAAATGACATATACAGGTCGCCGCGTGCTACATAATGACGTATGTGATAAAATACTACAAAATGACATATTCAGGTCACTGTGTGCTACATAATGGCGTTTGTGATAAAACACTACAAAATGACATATACAGGGCACTGTGCACTACATAATGGCGTATGTGATAAAACACTACAAAACAGTCGTATGCAAAAGTTACAATAGGTTGTAACTTTTAAGTATTAACGTGAATTTTATTAGACTTACTTATTTTATTAATTTAGTGCACCTATTCGATGTAAGACAACAATAAAATGACAGAACTTGTTTACACTCAATCAATAATAGATTATTTAAACATTCTTCTTAATTTATTACGCAAAGAATTCTTATACGTGCAAAACAGCAGGGAAGTGTGTAGCGTTATAGACTTTTTCATTCATTGACATGTAACTCTTTTTGTAGACAAGTTAATATGATGCAGTGAAATATGTTATGCCGCTGACAAAAAATGCATTTGTACCGCAGTTCATAAAATATCGGGTGCATGACCTCCCGAAAGGTACCTTAAGCAGGTATTTTACTTGGATAAAACACCACAAATAAATGTTTTGGTTTGATTTTGATAACCCTAAAGGGGTATTTTGTGTGACTCTTTAAAATAATACCATACCATACTATGCACCATACTTCCTTACTATGATATTTTTTTTCATACAGGCTGTGTAGGAGATGATAAGAACGAAGCATTGCCATTGCACACTGGGGATTAAAATCACCCGTTTAAACTACCACGTGAGAAATAAGCAAGAAATTTGACTACTATATTCAGCATGTTTTATGTGAAAAGAAGCCAAACTGTGAATCACAAGTAATTGAAATATCACATCCTAAACATATTCTTTACAAAGTGAAAACCATACTTGAGACACCATTGTCTTGTAGCATTTACAGAAATTTGTTAACTATTATATTTAAATTTCAAAGATGTCTTTGATTACAGAACGACATTTGGTTTGTTAGCATATTAAATTACATGTAGGTGATTTGGTAACGAAATGAATATCATTGAGATTTAGCATTGAGAGAGGATATTGAGCATGCAATCAGCAATCAATTTCACAATTCCCTTGATTGTATTTTGAAGTGTCTCCTTAGCATTGCATAAAACGTCTCTAACGTGTTATACACTCAATAATACAACTTGTAAGACGACAGCATATAAGTTTACAATAGCTCTCTGTGCAAATAAGAATGATTTAGTTATAATCTTTCCAAGAAAGGTCGGCGCACGCAAGCCCTAAAATGATCACGGCCGGATTCGAACCTGCGACTGTGTACGTAGAAGGTCGCTAGTTCGAATCCAACCCGGATATGCGGGTTTACTTTCAGGCTAGTCCACGCTGACCTCTCTCTCGGGAGATATTAAAACTAACTCAGCAATCCTGCCCTGCGTATTTTTATAAACTAGTTTAAACGAATGTGTCTTTTAAGTGAGGGATTCGAAGTATAAATTAGGTGTCTTTGTCGGTTTTTGAGTGAGAGTAAGAGTAGTTTCTTTTGTTGTTGCATATCAGTCGTTTGTGTCAGACTTTCTATATCGGGATATAACTTCTGAAATGGTGTACAAATATGGGTTAATGGCAGAGTTTATGGGTAAAACAAAAGTAACCATCCATGCATACACTGAGGGTGGTAGCGTAATGACCCTTGTTTGCACGAGAATCCCAAGAAAGATAATTGGAGACCAACACAGAAAGTCCGTGCCAACTATGGCAGTTACCTTAGTGGTGAGCCTTATCTGTTCTTTTATATCACGGGAGCGTCCAGATTGTTTTGCGGATTTTTTAATAGCTCTTACTATCTCAATGTAACACACGAGTATTATTAGATAGCATGCACAGTTAAGGCCAAGGAAAATTGCTGTTGAGAAATAGAGACCTGTTTCAAGACCTTCATACCGCGTAGTAAAGATATTTTTGAAATAATATGTTTGATATTTTGGTAGAAAATGCGCTTGGGTAAAACCTTTAGTGAAATATATTTTGGTTAAAGCCAATGGGAGACCAATACACACGTGAGAATTATCGTAAAACTTGAAATGCTTTCCAGTCAGGACAGATGGGACAACGCCTATCGATAATGAAATGAACCATATCAGTACAACCATTGCTGCAGCTGATTTTTTATACCAGATCTTATTTGAAGAGAATGGAAGCGTAAGTTTAAATGAACCTATCGATGCTTTATCAATGTCACAGAAGACACCGAAGCTTCACTGGATGTTATTGATATGGCACCAGATATTCTACAGGTAATACTATATCTCCAGGTTTCAGATCGCATGGGGAAGTAATCTCCAAAATAGATATCAGCAGAAGCTATAATTAGCATATACAAGCCCATTAAAAAATCAGATAGTGCAAGGTTGCTAAGGAACAAATCTTGTACATTTTTCCTCTGAGGTTTCTTTCTCCAAAGCAAACGAACCTTTCCGTTCCTCCAAATGCATTCCAATCTGACGCCACTCATGAATTACTAAAACTCTGTCTGATAGTAGCCTATCACAAGTGAGATATGGAGATCTGTCCATTTGATGCACTACAGTTAACACCACTCGTTATATAACCCTGACATATTTCATGCTGACTTACATACAGCTCTGAATTACTGTGGATGTTAGAGAACCGTTTTATGCGTAATCCCTGTCAATATGTTGTTCCTCATATCAAGGATATTTAAACGAGTCAAAGTTGCGATGTCCGGAATATCTTTCAACTTGTTCGCAGACATATGTCAATATAATGTTAGGTTGTTGTGTTCTTTAAAAAGATATAAATTGAGATTTGTTAGCCTATTGTTAGACAAAAACAGAATCTTCAGATTAAATAAACCTTCAAATATTCCGTTCCAAGTGTGCTCAAAGAGTTGATTTCCAGACTAAGCATCTCTAGATTGCCTAATCCACGAACAATTTGATAATTTCTCTAATCTATTTCCTTCATGTGTGCCTAATTTCAAGTTGTTTAACCCGTGAAATATACCATTGTGTAATGTTACCATTTGGTTATCGTGGAGATCCAAACTATGTAGATTGTTGTTAGTCCCTGAAAAGTCCCACTGAGTTAGTATTTCAAGAATTATACACGATCTAGGCGATTTTTTAACGAGATCAAACCCTTGAAAACATTGACACCACGTGACTACTAAGTTACTTTAATGAATAATTTATTCAGATTATCTAAGCCTTTGTAATAGTTTCGCTGGCAAGATTTTAATATGATTGTGACTAAGATTAAGGTCCACTAGCCACTTAAATTCTGAAAAATATTCTGGTCTAATACATGTAAATCGTTTCCATTAATATTCAAGATCTCCAAGAGTCTACTCTCGAAAACAATTCAGCTGGCAATGTATTGAAAAATATGTCATCAAGACCAAGGACACTAGCAGGTGTAATCTTTGGAACACTCTAGCATTCAATGTGATCAAATGATTATCATTCAGATACAGTAATAACAATTGTCTAATCCTGAGAACACTTCACTGGGTAATGAAGCTCACGTTATTGTTACTTAAAGTTAGCTTAGTTAGCCTACCCAACCTCGGACTGGCATTGGTACCCAGTATTGTCAAATGATTTTATAGTCCAGGTCTAGAACTTTAAGAACTTTCGGAATCCACAAATAATCCTGCTCGTAAATGTGCTCAGTTTATTCCATAAAGAATAAAGAAATATTAAAACATTTAAATGCAGGAATACACCATTATTCAAGTCATTCAGTTGGTTTTCACCTAGGTCTAGTTCATCAAGATTTTCTAACCATCCCAAAACCAACCCACGGGTATTGTTTCAAGCTGTATTTGTTGTAAAGTAAGTACAATAAGCCGACGCAAACCTAGAAAAACACTAGCATTCAGTGTTTCTAAATGGTTGTTATGCTGTAAGTGTTGTGAGATTTTTGCAACATGAAAAAAGACGTAACCGGTATTGTGGTCAATTCATTTTCAACAAGGTAAAGGCTCGTTAACATTCTCAGGCCTTGGAATACATCAGGATTCACAGTAACCAATTTGTTACCGGTCAGGTACAGATTGACCAGATTTTCTAACCCTCTAAATGACCCTGCAGGCAATGCATTGATTTTGTTGTTGTTAAGAGCTAATGCGGTAAGCTTGTCTAAACCAAAGAATACATCTACAGTTAATGTGACCAATTGGTTCTCAAGCAGGATCAGTTCAATTAAATTATTTAACTCCCGAAACAATCCAATCGGCAGCGTTGTTAGCATATTGTTCGCAAGATCTAGATGATTAAGTTTAACTAAGTCTTTGAACACACCAATATTTAATGCTACCAGTTGGTTTTCATAAAGCAGCAGTTCATTTAAATTTTCTAATCCCTCCAAAGCTCCCAATGGTATTGAACGTAAATTGTTATTATATAGCGAAAGCAGACGTAGCTTGTTCAAGCTCTGGGATATACCAACATTCAATGTAATCAATTGGTTACCAAACGCATAGAGTAAAATCAGATTTTCTAACCCTGCTAGGGACCCTATATACAATGTAGCCAACTGGTTGTTATTAAGATATAGGTCTTTCAGATTTTGTAACCCACGAAACGACCCTATTGGCAGTGTGGCTAACCTATTGACGCTAAGAGCCAGGAGTCGAAGGCTTTTTAAGTCCTGGAACACGCCAGGATTGAGTGTTACCAAGAGATTATCAATCCCTCCAAAGCTCCCAATGGTATTGAACGTAAATTGTTATTATATAGCGAAAGCAGACGTAGCTTGTTCAAGCTCTGGGATATACCAACATTCAATGTAATCAATTGGTTACCAAACGCATAGAGTAAAATCAGATTTTCTAACCCAGTCAATGATCCCGCAGGCAAATTCTTTAACGTGTTTCCATCAAGCGACAGTGAAGTTAGCTTATTCAAACCCAGGAAGACATTTTCATTCAATGTAACTAATTGATTATTATCCAGGTATAGTTCATTCAAATTCGATAGCCCCTGAAACACTCCAACCGGTAGCGTGGTTAATTTATTATGCGATATTTTCATGCTGACGAGTTTTGCCAAATCCTTGAAGGCACTTGCTTTCAATGTTATTAAGTGGTTATTGTTAAGATGCAGGAAATTCAGATTCTTTAAAGTCTCAAACAAACTCAATTGAATTGTACTTAATTTGTTCTCATAAAGCGAAAGCAGAGCTAAACTGTCCAAGCCCTGGAATATTCCAGCATTCAACGTAACCAAATCGTTACGGTGTAAAAATAGCCCTACTAAACTTTCCAACCCGCTAAACAATTCCTCGGGCAATACATTCAACTGGTTACCGACTAGGTACAGATCACTGAGATTTTGTAAACCCTCAAAACACCCAACTTCCAAGGTAGTTAATTTATTGTTATCGAGATCAAGGCTAATCATTCTGCCCAAACCCTGGAATGAACTAACCCCAAGAAAAATCAAATGATTACCATATAGATATAGTTCCTGAAGGTTTTCTAAGTCCCCGAATAAACTTCCCTGTAACGTATCCAATTTATTGTCGTTCAAATACAAATGCGTTAGAGTACCCAATCCTAAGAATGAATTGACTTCAATTGTTGTTATTTTATTAAAACTTAGATCTAACATGGATATGTAAGTACGGTAAATGATCATTTTAGGGCTTTGTAGGATATCGCCATTCGAGCATTGAAAGATCACTTCTCTATAGAGAAGACTCGCATTTACAATTTGATTGCAAAAGTAGCCTTACAAAATCCAAAGAAAGAATGGGAGGAGTGACAGTCACACGGATTTTTTCTTGTAGGCTTTACTTAGACAAATCGAGTTTTATTTACTTCGTGAATTTGGACAGTTAGGTTCCCAACCTTCCAGCGGTATTTCACTTATCATAAGTTTGGTATCGCCATGTACATTGATCTGAAGTGTTTTGTGAATAAAAATTAAATTGCATTTAGCTTGCCTACTATCACCACATACTGTAAGGATGCAGCTACCCAAGTACCCTTTCGCGTTGTTGAACATAAAGGAAACCAAATGTTTCAGTGCTCCTGGTGTTGGAAACCTGTAGAAGGAATGCTGCTTTCTTCAGATACAGTTCACTTGGTGAAGACTGCAATAGATGACGGTGACTTCATGATGATATTATTCCATTGCAACATTTGGTGTCCCCAATAGTACAAGGTGAAGTGGCGTTTTTTGGGACAACATTCCACAAGTCTGGGGTTTCACTTAGTAACCGAAGCTCTTGCAATGCTATTCAGTGTGTGAAAAGACGATGGACGAACACTTCATGCTAAAGCTCGAGGTATTGCAAAGAGCTCTTGTTTGTCATTGTTGTTGTTGTGGTTGGTCTTGTTGTGATTATCGACGCATATTTGCTTCCCGCCCAGTAGTAATCCCATAATGTTCCAGTGTGAAGAAAGCGAGCAATAAAAATATACCTTGCACCCCGTCTTCAGCCACGGTCAGATGTCAAAAAGACTTGCCAATTTAACAAGGTACAATGGCAGTTCAATTCCAAACTAGCCACAACAGTGCAAAAATTAAAAGCTGTTAACCGCCTGCTGAACTGCGAAAAGGGTTTTCACAAAGTAATGTAATAATGCAGCAACTATTATAAAGTTACCATTGAAGTTCAGGTGTGCACTCTCCACAAAGTAAATCGTATGCACATTTCCCAAAGTTGAAAGTTGACCACAGCAATATTGCAGAAGGGATCTATTTAGATTTTTTTCCAATATTATCAAAATACTTAAAAAGACCCATCTGTATTTGTTAGAATGTACCTTGATTATACTTTTTATATGTTGAAGATCCGAGGAACTGCAGAGCACGTAAAATAATGATTATATCCACTGTATATATTTTAAATCGTTATAAAATCCAATTACATATGGAAGTAAAAACATTTTTAGCTTGACCATTGCGTTTTGAAGCTGTAGTTATACACTAGTATTGCATTAGGCGGTGTATAATTATCCATTAGCCAAACAAACAAATGTATTTGGAACGTTGGTCCAACTATGTTGGAAGTCTTCGTTTCTAAAAAGTCAGTCAACTAAGTAGTGCTTTGCCCTACATTGTGAAACATATGAAAGATTTCAAAACCCCACCAAATCTTTGAAGCTTAAATTGTCTCAGCCCAATATTCTGCTCAACAGTATTCCAATAATGACGTCGTGAGAAAAAAGAAAAGATTTTGCCCAACGAATAAACATATTTGAGGGGAGAAAAAAAAGACACGCGTGCTGCAATTATGAGCAAGCCTTATATAATTTCACAGGCGAAGACCCACGAAGATAGTAATCAAAATTAAATCTGGACAGACGATAACGGCCAAAGCCTCATTCAAATAGCAACTAACCCAAAATGTCAAAAGAATAAACAAAACAGATCTGGCACACCACAAACCTTTATGTGGGCCAGTAGTAGTTGTTCCCATGAACCATATTCATCCTCGTCCTCTTCTTTTATTCATAATAAATATTAAAAACTACCCTTACCAAATCTGACGCGTTTCAAATAAGAAAATATTGCTCGATAACATATAAAATTTAGATGTGTTTATGGTAAACCAATCATGACGAAGTTCTAGTCGAAATGTGGAAATATACTAGCCCGCACGCCGGAGTTCTAAACTCATTAGTGACAAGTGTTGATGCAATGGAGCATCTATTATATTTCACAATTTGATGCACTGATTATAACTTATTGTCTTCAAGTTGAGGGGTTAGTGGGGCAATAAATACTACTCTAAAGTTGTAGATTGATGCACAGAGTCTTCCAATAAAGATGGTAATGACTCTCTGTCTCTCCCTATTCATCTTAAAGGTTTTGGTATTTTATTTGATCCACAACTCGCCCCCTACTTACCCCGAAAGAGTTTTATATCATATTAATAATAACATAATAAATAAAATGTGATTGGCAGCGCCTACACACAAATACATGATATACACGAAAAATGGTATGATGGCCATTCCTTGTAGGGTTAGCGTAAGCGAGTAAGGGGCGCTCGCAAGAGATTACAAAGGGGCAAAAATTGAAAAAGTGGTCCAATGTTGTGAATTGCATACCAAAGTGTTGTCTATATACAAGGATATAAAAAACATTTATAGTTGTGCTATCTCCGACTTACACCAATCTGTTGCCAAATCTACGGCTTGTCAGCCCCTCGCCCGCTTAAACTACCCCTACAGAATGGCAATCATACATTTTGTGTACGTAATAGTGTTAGGAAACCCGGGTATCAGGCTCTTTGACCCCCGAGGTGAGGCGACTTTTGATGGTCTGGCTCATCCACTAGTAGAGTGTAAAAAAAAGTTTGACAAACTATGGTCACGACCGCACGCGAACAAAGCGCGCGGTTTATTTTGCAAGGCTGGAGCCTTGTGAGATCTATTCATTGGCACCATGTAGTAATGATTTGGCTAGTTCATCGGGAACAAAACCAAAGACGTTCAGCGTGGTGGTTGCAATAGTAACACTTTGCCTGGACAGTGGGAGGTATGATTAATACCCTTGGGGAAAATCGATAGCTGCTTTGTGCATAATTACAGATAATTACATTGATTACATCTGTATTTTCATATTTATTTTTAGTATTTTTTTACCTCTTTTCGGGAAGTCCTGGGGCCCTTTTCTGTCGAGTTCTGTGTAAAGCTGGGTCTCATCTGTCGATGTATAGGAGTAGCGAAACTAACAACATTTCCCAAATTGCCAGTGTTATTTGAATTTACCGCCGCGGACGCGGCACTTGTAGGAGATCGTAAATTCACCACACAGCTCAAATTACAAACGAAATGCCTATACGCCATGCATGCTGCATACACGGCCGTGTCAACACAGCCGTAAATTGTATCATATGACTTCTGCTGTCCTGCTCTCAATTTCACACATTATCGGCAAAACAGTTGGTTGACTAGAGTTTCCCTGATTATCGTTAAAAATATAATTTCAGGCTCCAAAATGCTGGAAAATTTATACGAAAAAAATCGACGGTTTTGGTCCGACTGTCCCTGAATTCACGTTCCCACTAAAGAAAAAAATTCTACAGCGAGCGCTGACTTACTCGTGCTCAGTACTAGCACACAAGTTGATATAGACTGATTCAAATCTGGGACTTGGCAACGATCAGTTTGTAGAGAGGCCATATGGGTTTTTTGTCTTTTGGGGGTTTTGTGTGCAGATTTGCCAAAAGGTTAGCATTTGGGGTGTATTATAAATTCTTGAAACGAATGAAATGAAGTGCGAAAAAATCTAAAAAAAATAAAGAAAGTACTCAGGGGGTGCGTGAGGGTATTTTTAGGAGAGGCAACAGTACAATCAAATCAAACTTGAAAAGGACATGTTTTTAGGCCAAAATGAGTGATGATTTCAAGGTCACGACAACAGCTTTCATGAATATAATTGGAAATTCAATCGGGTCATTTCTAGCCCAGGGTGATAAACCAATTACAACGTCTCATAGTAGATCCAATCTGATTGGACATTCTCATGGTGGAATCAACATAACCCCAAGTTTCTTACACACAGATGCAGGAACAGAGGGGGTGGCGAATTGGATGCCAGGTTCTTGTTAATTAGAAAGTGGGTTGTAGCATTCTTTTCAGTAGTTTGCCAATCCCCACCCTAGTCCGTTGGCTGGATGGGTCGCCGTGTGCATGAGATGTGCCATAAGTTACTCTTCACAGCCATGGACTAGATCATCAGACATAATAAAAAAGTGAGGGTAGACTTTTACTACCCTGGCACTTTTTTCACTAGAGGGTGTTTTTAAAACGGCCGCCAAAATGCCATTTAATACCATATAATGACGTTTCATAGCCACTATATGGGGTGAAATGGTCCAGTGTTTTAGTGTTTTCCTTTATTTGTTGATGTTAAATGTATAGAGGGTCGGAATCGTCAATTAACTGTATTCCTTGATAGAGGGCGCTTTCGAAATGGGCGTTGTTACGGTCAACTCGACCTAGGCCAAAACCACCTCCAAACACGGATACAAACTCCTTAATAACTAGGCAATACACTGTAAACTTGATTATAAATTTTAAAACAAATTATTTTATTTGATCGTGTACTAACTTTAATTCACATTAAAATATCAATTAGGTATCAATAATCAATAATTTATCTATAATAAAGTTGTTAATTAATAAATTACTAAACTTACTACCTGGTGTGTGCCGCGACGCGGGCTGCAGCAAGATTACTATATATGCAGAACTTACAAAGAGTTCTGGCGAATATTCCAGCGTAAAACTTAAATTTCCAATAGTGGGACGTGTCCACGGACGACGTACGTCCTTACTGAAGAAAACCAGCTCCTAATGACGCCCGAAGCTCGGTGGTCGACTAAATATAAAGTCCAAAAGTGTTGTAGCTTGTTTATCCTTGGATAACTCAGAGGCCACGAAATACAAATCCGAAGACGGCTACACAATCGGACGACAACTATTGGAGCTGAGACAACTATGACAATGTGTCCACTATGAAGACTAATTACTGTCACTGTCACTATTATGAGATCTCTCTCAATAACTTGGAGCAAGATGTTATGAAACTCTGCCTGCATCTTTTCGCTCAAATGCTTTATATAGCCTCTCAAACAACTCTAGAAGGATCCAGCACCGTCTATATGAGTCATGTAATAAATTTAGCCCATTATATCATGAGTCTTGAGCTTACTAGAAACATCTCCACTGTTCCCATGCATTCTGTAGGGATACAGCACTTTCTCCCTGCCTGTATATGCAGTAGGGCGCCACCTATGCTACAGTGATACTTTTCCAGCAGCATCCACACAGTTGAGCATTTTTCTAGAAGCTTCTCCGCTCTTCTGTTTCATTCTATTTGTTTCACACACACCAGTTATGCGCACAAACCAGGTATACTTTTATATTATGTTACTTAGATTAATTTATAATATTTTATGTGCTAATTTATAACTTAAACGTACTCAAAGTGAAATAAAC
>JAMKCH010024077.1:0-46775 GCA_023653785.1 Ophioderma brevispina
ATAGATTATCTGTGGCACAAACATCTTGTCGACATGTATGAAAGTTCCTCTTTTTTTAAAAGTTACAAGGTTAATGATGGATATGTCTATCCCAGCACAAATTGCACCCAAAAAATTGTATAGTTGTTTTCAAACTGATTGATTAATGAAATTTAACAATTTTATAGCTTAACCGTTTATACAATTAGTGTAACTTAAAGAGAGGAGTATGAAAAGTTCCATGGGAAAGGGCACACATGATGTCGGCATGATTCGACTTAAGAGGTCAAACCCTTGGTGATTATTCTTGTGCTTGTAAATCCACACCCACATTAAGAGTGCTTTTCTTGGGCACTGTGGCTTCCTTCATAAGTTTCTTATAAACACACCATCCCTGGTGGTGTTGTATCTACAGCTATACTTTTGGCCAAGGGCCAGGATATTCTCAGTGACCTAAATTTTAGGCATATTGTTACAGGTCTACCTTTACAGTTTAAAATAACTGTCTTTCACTTTATAGGTTAAGTGTTAAGTTAAGTGTTATATTTTAAGGATCATGCAGGGGCTGTCAGATGAGGGTCAGACGATTTCATTTATATTTTGTGGGTGGTAGGTAGGTAAAAGTTATCACAAAAGCAACCAAACCTAAAAAAATTTCATCTGGTCCCCCTTCCACTCTGTTAAATGACCCCTCTAAAATAGCCCATTTCTGCCTCAAAATGGCGAAAGACAGATTTACCAAATTTGATATGCAAGGTTGATTGAGGAAGCTTGAATAAGCTTAGATAAATCTAAATTATTTCATCCAGAAGGCACAGAGTATTGAACATGAAGCCTGGTTTCATAAATGGAATGTCCATTGTTTAGAATGAGGTTTCAAAGCGTGAATTGGCTTGGATAAATATTTGTTCCAGAGAAGGCCAGAAGTTTCAGAAAAGCCTGATGTCATTTTACAGGGATGTTAGAGAGGAGTAAATTTACTGTAGTGACCACTCCCTTAACAATGTCTACCTGAGCTATTTTGTTTTGTGAACAAATATCCCGAAGGGGTTAATACCCGTTATTTTCGTTACTGAACATCGATTCATAGAAAATTGGTACCACGGATAGCTTAGAGTTTCTCTTTCCATTGTATCAAAACAGAGTACCAATCTCCATTGGGGAGGAAGTTGAGGAGGAGGAAAAGTATGAAATACGGATATAGGGTTGAAAACTTGATATTTTGCAATTTTTACTGACTCAAATACGGTATTATAACACTTTTTAAAACACTCTGCAATATATAAAATAGTCATTTCCCATCAAGTAGTAGAGCCAAAAACCGCGGTTTGTGACAATCGGATATTCCTTACTTTTTTGGTGAAAATTGAAAAAAAAATGATGACATGAACGAACTTTATGACATCGTTCTGACCGTAATTCTAAGCATGTTGTACTCATTTGGTATCAAACCTGAGGGAGGACCATAGCTATCTACTGGTACCAGAATCAAGTGTCTGGATATTCTGTGTCGTATAGACAGTTGGTACATCTATCCCGAAGAGAGGGTGGTTGCCCCCCACCCATCATAACTTTGGGATCACCCGTATCTTACCTATACCCTGGGGAACTGTTTGTTTTGGGATGAAAAGGAGCAAATGAAAATGTTCAATTGACGATTTACATTTTAAACATTTGGACAAAAAAGGTGTTTTTAGCAAGGCTGTGAAAAAAACTTGAAGTGGTGGTACCACCCCCCCCCAGTAAACGAGGGTAAATTGCTCCATTTAAATGCTTGAGTTCTTAATTGTAATTGGACCAAGAAATTGTTTGCCAATAGGACCCATTTCATATATAGTCATGTTGCAGGTCAAACTTCAGAGGTCAACCCAGTTTTACCAAGGGGGAGAGGGGGAACCACCCCTAATAAAATTCCTACGTTGCGCTTTCAAATGCCAAAAAACTTCGTAATAAAAAGTCTTTCAGCTATCGTTTTTCATCCTTTCCGGTCCTTTTAGCAAATGAAATGAAAGTGAAGGTATAGGGTAGTGCCACCCAAGATAATATCTGGTTACACATTTTTGAAATTATTTGCCACAGGGTGGCTCTAAAACTCAAGTTTAGGTGTAAACACTAGCCTATTGCCATTATTTAGAGCTGAGATGAAAACCACATGAAAATCGATCATAATCCTAACTTTTTTAGCTCAAATTCGGCTTTTCACTTTTTTTTGTGAAAAAGGGATATTTTCGCCAGTCAGCCGGATTTATTAGATGTTGTTGAATTTTTAAAATAAGCAAGCCCCTTGATAGAACATGATTCCTGAGTGTCTATGGTTATGTCAAACATTGGTTAAAAACACTTCTGGTCCAAATTTTGTTTAGCTTTTTAGTGCAGTGATGATCACATTATATTTGTTTGCTATGTATTGATGCAAGGGGCTTATGTAGGGTACAGAATACGGTCACAGGGTAATTGTGGGTCACTTATGGTGAATAACGGTTGTGTTTATAGCATACAATTTGGGTTTGAAATTGCCATCTGTTTTTTGTGACACAATCAGGTACGTATGGTATTCATATGTACTGCAACACAGGCTTTATTGGGTTACAGATGTGAAGGGTCAAAGGTCATTGATGGTCACTTTGGTCATTTTATTGTTGCATGTGGAACATGATTTTAGTTGTAAAAGATTGCTGTAATGTGTCAGCGCAGTGACGGAACCCCCTCATGAATCAGGTTCATATTTGCTACCCATATCCTATGTATTGAAAATGCAGGCCTTATGTGGGGGGTAGGATGTGAAGGGCAAAGGTCATTCAGGGTGGTCATCTTAAAATATTCTTTGTGATACAGCTCACATGATATCCTCCTTAAGCTTAAACTGGACATTATTTTGCCAAATTACTTGGACCATGTTCTTAAGTCCTCCATGTAATAAGATGGCCTTCTTGGGGAGTTGTTTGTCCCTATTTTAACAATATGCAAAAATACACCAAAAATCATTCAAACTACCTAAAGACAGTGTAAAACCCCACACTTTTGAAACATATTTTTAAATTAGACTCAGGGCTTATATAGAGAAGTTACAAGTCTGAATTTTCTTGAGTATAGAAGAAATGTTGTGTTAAACATGACCCATTTTTGGTTAAATTCTTAAAACGAGGTTATAAAATGTCAAAATTTGAATGTTCATGAAATAATTAATAATGAATCTGAAGAGGTTGTAAATGAAAAGTAGATGAGTTTTTAGGTGTAATTTGAAATGAAAGACAACTCAAGTTTCATTTGAAGTTGGATTTCTTTATGTCATTTTTTGTGTGTTCAAATTACCCATTTTCCAACTGTCCATTAGGATACAGCGCCTGGAAGGGCAAAGTTTAGTGGGTCTCACAGTACGTCAGGGGGCGGTGTCACTGATTTTTTTAATATTGTTTTTGTAAATCTTTGCCCCATAGGTTAACCTCCAAATATGATTGAATTCTGCCGACCCTCATCTGACACACACCTATGCAGCCTGCATTGATTTTAAAATAATAACTCTAAGTTCATACAGTATCTTTATGTGAAGTTTAAGTTTCCCAACCCCGTGTACATAACCAAAGCAGAATATACACCATCACAAATTTCATCGCATCATATGTTGCTGTTTTGTGGACGATTTCCATTTGGAGGTCCAAATTTAATTTATCATTTGCCAAGCATTTAATATTCAGTTATTCCATATTTAATTCATGCCAATGATTCCTAGAAATTTAAACCAGCATTTGATTTCTCATGCAGTAATTTAGACAGTGAATGTAATGAAACTATTTGATTGTAATTCCAAATTTTACCGGTGCACGTGGGAGCCTCAGACCTCAACACTGTCATTTTTTTACTTAAATGATAATAATTTCAGAGTTTACATGCTATGTGCAAAATTAAGGTGTTATTTTAGAGGTCTCACCCAAGCGCTTAATTTGAATATGTATTTTGTCCTATTGTAGGTATCATTAAAATTGTACAAAAACATCCAAAAACTTGGCCCGTGGAACAGCTCCACCCTATCAGACTACTAGTTCAAAACACATGGCCGTATATGAAACTAAACCTCAAATATCTCCAAAAAACAAAGGGGTTCTATGGCGATTTTTACATCAGGAGTTCCATTACTTTGTTTTGTCTTGAATATGATCGTATTTGGGTCTGAACCTATAATGATGTGACATTTGTTTAGTTTATGGCGCCCCCTGTTGTGTAAGAGAGAACGGCAGGGCAAAGCCCTATACTTGCATGGGTAACTTCGGTTTTTGCTGTAACTTTTGTTTCGAATAAATAATACTAACTTTCTTATCAGCATAATAAGCTAATGCTACCAGCTGCATTTTGGGACCAATTAGATCAGGAAAGATTCTGCAAGTAATTTATACCCAGATTTTATGTGGTCTGTCACAGAAACGACTGTAATATTTTGCCTGCCAGAAAACCACAGAGGGCGTCCTGAATGTCAACAAGTGACGTCATAGGTCACATCATCTATAGAACCTGGCGAGAAAATTGAACATTTGTATCGGTAACTTCGGTACTCACAAACACGAAAAGTGAACACGCAATCGCTACGGGGGTATCCATTTTTCCCACACTGCTGTCGTATTTTTCCAGTCTTGAGAATTTTCAAACACTCCTTTCATTAACACAGGTTTTTTTTCAATTTTAGAACAGGAATTACGCACTTACCGGACCGTCGTAATCACACAAACTCTTTCGTTGACATGTGTTTCAACATAATCATCACACTACTTGCTTGTTAATTCAATGGCAGTTGGACGGTGATGTCGACACCTGGGTGATCAAAAATTGGACAAGAAGGGTAACCGCTTGCGGCGCACCGTATAGCGAATTGCGGGAATTCCTGCAAGGAACATGGATACAATATCGATCTAGCGGCCCACAGCGCGAGATGCTGTCACCATGTAGCGCCAATGTCCCTGTACATCAGAAAGTTGGGGAATTCGATGAATCCTGCTGATGTTTCTACTAATCACACCAATGTAATTAAAGGGGCGACAAACCCTAATTTGGATAGGGTAACCTCCAATACATGATATCCAACGCCAAGACTACCTGACCATTCGCACGATAATAGTGACTGGAAAATCATGCTCGATTGCCTCTGCACTGGCCACAGAAGAAATGAAATGGAGTTGATATCTCCATACATCTGTGCCTTGGTCTTGTGCTCATGCCAGGAACATGTTTTGTACCTCATAAGGAGCCCGGTGTGGGTGCCATCCAGTCTACCATGTTAACCTTTTCTTTTCAGGGTCCAGTCTTGATCCATTAAACAGGATACTCTCTACAGGTCAGTTGGGTTGGATTGGCAATCCAGATTGCCATAAGTGATGTATTGTATTACAGGCATTCCAATCTTGTCCTTTACATGCGGAGGTCTTTCTTTGCAATCAGCAACTTAGGACCCTAGGTACTTGAGTCCCGACCCTCTGTGAGTTGGGTGTCCTTCTGTGTACAGATAGGTTTATATTTTCTTTCCTCTTTGCGTCATGTCCTAAGTCTTCCCAGGGAGTCTATAATAATTGGAGAGGAAACTCACTGACCTCTATAGAGGTCGGTGAGAGGAATCTCACCCCGTCTGGGTGAAGCCTCTGTCCGACTGTCCTCAATTTTGAGGGCAGTTTCAAATGTTAGGGGACTTGAAGAGAACCCATAAGAGTGGTCCAAATTGTAACGCTTAATGTTCAATGACGCTATTGAAGAAGATAAAATCTAAATCCAAGATAGCAAGGCTATTTTATTTGATGAGTTTTGTTTTCTCTTTTTTTCTGTTTGTGTAAGGGACGAAATCACGATTTTTGGATATAACTTTCCATATGTGTTACATCACCCGCAATCCTTGTGCGACTTTCACTAGTCTACCTACGTTATTATATATCATAACCAGGCTATCCCCCATACTGCGCGGGGCGCAATAACAGCGTTTCCATGGCTTTGTACGTGCTAAATAGAGGAGTTTAAATACAGAGGCCTGGTATTCCTTTTTCTTGGCATTTAAATATTGGCCGACTTTGTCTGCATTCTCAAGTGATGTTCGTAGATCTTGGTTGGCATAACATATCAAATCAGATGCTTGGGTTTGATGTGCGAGTCTCTTGTCTTTCATGATGTAAAGACGCCCGAGGATGTAATCAACCACGATTACAGATAGGGAGCAAGAGTATCAGGTTTGGGAACGTCCAATATCTTTAGGCACAACCTGATTCGTATTTGGGTAGAGACCAATTTTGATACGAAGGTCACAGACTGTCGAATTGTGGCTTAAATTCGCCATGTCTCCACACCCTTTTCTGTCGGGGATTCCCTTAGCCTTTTGTCCTTCACGCTGAACTCCTTAAGGGGGGGGGGGGGGGGGGGTGTTAAGGCCGGAATTCAAAGACTGTTTTTTGCCGTATCTTCTTAATATTGTTTCCAACATATATACAAGTATACATATTTAAAAAAACGACTCAAGGAATCCAATTATATATCTTTTTGTCCCACAAATGTGTATTTTAATTTTTGAGAAATCATGAAAAATGGTGATTTTCACTCATTTTTCACCTATAAAAAAAATATCGAAATGGTATAAAAATGTGCCTTGTTTCGTTTTTTGTATTCCCCAGAGCTTTGTTCTAGGGTCGGTATTTCCGTTTTTCAAATTCAAATTTGTGGACTATTTTTTCAGATTAACTTGCCAAAAAAGGCAAAAATCCGCGTGCGTCAATTTGGAGCAACGCCAGATTGTTCAAAGTTGGACATAAAAAAATAAAAATACCGACTCTTGATTTTGAATATGCTCTATACGATCCATTTCATTTCTTACCTGTGCTGATATTGGATTTCGAGCAACTTGGAACCAAAAATCACAAATCATCGGCGAAAGTGAACACACAGAAAATCGCCATTTTGCGAAATGCTGTTCCGTTTCGCTATACAAAATATAGCCTTAATATTCCAAAACACAAGCGGTTCGTCTCTTATTCTTCACACTGCTTCTGCCCTAGTAGTATCTCTAAAGTAAGTTTGATGTGAAAAATTTTTTAAGAAGCTGATTTCACTGATTTTGGTAGGTATGGGTGTCAACATTTACCAAAACACGTGAGTTATCGTAGGGGGGTGGGGAAATTGGTTTTCGGGAGTCAAAGATTTAAGAAGGGTCAAATTTGAAATTGATCCAATAATGTTGACAGTAGAACAAGTTAATAGTTTAAGCATAAGGATTCCAAAAGGTATAGTTTATACCATATGCGGCCGAAAGTTGGAGTTATGAGGCCAAAAAAACAGCACAAAAATCAATAAAAAGGGTAATTTTCAGTTGTACAGGGGTCAAAATTTTGAAATTACTCCCGATTTTGGATAAAAAAAAAAATGGTGCAAAATATAGAGGGCTCATGGTAAAAATGAATAGTGTTTGAGTGTCTTAAATGCTTACTTACCGAAGTAGTAGCGGGGGAAACAAGGTCAAGCCCATGAAGGCAATGGATGTTGACCTTTGGTGCCCCCTACATGGGAACTAGCATGTAGACAGTTCCCCCAAAACTATTCTTATTTGAATCCTATGCGCTCCATCTATAATTAGACCATTTTTTTTAAAATTGACACCTGTACAAATGTGAAAAGACCATTTTATTGATTTTTGCCGCTTTTAGCCTATAACTCCAAAAGACTTTCAGCCCCAGATAATAAAAACTATACTTTTGGAATCTATGATTAAAACTATTAAATTGGTATACTTTTCAACATGCATTGGATCCATTTAAAAATTTTGACCCCCTGGTATTGACCTTTGAACTCCCGAAAAACTAATTTCCCCACCTCCTACGATAAATCACTTTTTTTAGGAAATGTTGAAACCTTTACTACCAAAATCAGTGAAATCAGCCTTCTTTAAAATTTGTCACAGTTTGCTTAAAATATGTTTACTTTTGGGTTATATAGGGCAATTACTTAATCTGGGTTCTTATGATCAAAATCCACACATTTTGAGGCTAAATCGCCGAAACTAAAATTCCATTCTGTTTGCGAAAGCAACTAGTAGGGCAGCCACTTTAGCATTATTAATACAAGTTACCATGGGTATGTCTCATCGAATCGAATTTCCCCTTCCTCCAATGAAGTCAACCCAAGCGTTGTGTCGAAGGACATCAAGCTCCTGTTTGAAACAAAATCCCTCGATTATCCGTATGTATGGTCACAATCTAGATGTTACAGTTATGACTGGCAAGTACCGATTATCCAGTGTGTGGCTAAGTGGAGGATTTAAAACTCAACCGCCGGATTCATGGTTGGTTCATAGTGGTGAGCCGTGTTTCATTGGTTTTAGGATAATATAATCGTTTGAAAGGGAAAAAGAACGAAGTCGCCGAGAAAACAGTGGTTGAGTTTGAAGCCCCTCCCTAATGTATTTGCCTGTATCAGGTAGAGAGTAAATCAGAAAATGTAGGAGCTCTACTCCACAATCTAATGATGACAAGGAACTAGTGATATCAGAGAATGTCAGTTGACAATTAACTGATTCTACGAAAATGACCCCGAATTTAGAGAGATCACCTATTACAATAGCTCACTGCTCAGCAAGCGTCTACCTCCTTTATCTGTTCTCGATTGTCTATGGTATCTTCCGATTAGCCTCTAAGCTTCGACACCACCAACCATAATTTGTATTGTCCAAACTCAACACTATGGTAATTCTTGGCCTTCGCTATAGATTTATCTCCAGATATTATCCAACAGACTCAATTTGTACACTTCTTTGGTTCACACTCCTTCTGATATTCTCCTCGTTTCCGCGTGTTCATTAGGTTCGGATGGTACCTGTCAATGATATCCTTCCTCTTTCAAGCATTTTCCTTGTAATATGTGCCGATTAGCAGGGCCTTTCTCCGATAAAGGGTTCAAGTTTGGTCTCCAAAATGACCAAATATCAACATTAAGGAATTCCTGAAAATCATTGAAAATCGTAAACTTGAATATTCTCAGAACACGGAACATTGCATGGGTGATCTTAAAAAAATATCAGATTTTAGTATATTGCCTAAAGTTAACACTTAAGTAACGTATCTGCAGGGTAACGTATCTGGCCGGCCTATTTCTTAGTCGTGCTGTTCTTGATGAAAGTACGTGCTTCACAGACTTAATCTCTATACCTTATCAGGTATTACCTTCATACTAAAGCATGGTGTAGTGTTCGACTTTATGTATCACGCCGTTTTGCAAGAGCGTAGCAGGAGGGCGGTAACGTATCTGGCACGGTATGAACGTAACATGAGGGATTTCTTTCATTACAAGGGCTGGAAATTGTTACTTTGAAACCAGAATTTTATGCAAAACATGTATAATAATAACATTGACATCTTCTCGATTTATCGCATATTGGAACATTGGTCTTCCGTTATTTTTAGCAATTTTGTATCCATTCGAATTATGGTAACGTATCTGGCTGCAACATTGGCGATATGCTCTCAGAGAACTCTTGCGAAACTTTAATAATCCAATATTATCAAGTTTTGAACTTAATAATTAGGGCATAATAGAGGCTGATAAAAATGCAATGTAATCTGTGATATGCGCTCTTGTGTAACGAGCAGGGACACATTTTAAATAACGGATTTGGGCTGGCGACATGGCAAAAAGCAAGCATTCTGCATCTTGAGCCTTATTGCTTGATACTTTCTCATCCGGTTACAACCTCTAGTCCGGATCATTTTGAAAACATAACTCCTAAGTATAATTTATATTAATAAACATTCATTCTTAACGGCCAAAACAAGCTTTAAACTGTGCATGACTGTGAGCGACACTAAAAACAACTTTGTGAACACTTTATCGGAGAATGGACCCATTGACATATTTCTATCACACCAAACCTTAACACATTCTCAAACATATTTTAAAAGAGTTAATTAATGATTCTCTTGGTTTAAAGCCAACAAGCTTTCGCTTAATGTATCCCAAACTAACTATATTCAAAAAGCATGACGCACCATTGATCAAAATCTTCCTTGGAAATATCACATCTGTAAACCTTCAAGTTAAATTTCTAAGAACATCTGAATTCTTAGAAAACTCCTAACACCCCTCCAAAAACGCATCTAATTCTCACTATACAATACATTAACACTACCGTACATAATCTTATCTCACAGTAACATAGCTTGGGCAAAGATAGACCTAACACTTGAAAATAACCACTGTCAATGGACTTCGCCAAAGAGTATTTTGAGATTGAAATTGATATTGTTGATTTAGATGGCCTGTCTTATTATCATAATAATTAATTTCAATGTCAATTTCAAATAAGTTTTATTAGCATTTTCATTCATTCATTCAAACAGACTATATGACACTGAATTTAGATTACATGTCGCTGAAGGCTGTGACCCCACAGATGAACTGCTAATTAAACCGACTGAATACAGAATTGTCAGATCATTAGAAAAGAAACAAAACAAAACCTTGGTCATTCCTCCCTGTAAAATTATCAACCAACCTGGACTACTGTCCGTTAAATTAGCTTAGACCCTTGGTTTTTAATTAATATTAGAGAAGGTAGAGGTGTCGGGAAAAAATCGTGAAAGGAAAAGTTGGTATTCACGGAAATTAACCAACAGGATTTTTAAATTTCAAAACATATGGATGGATGGAATTTTACCTAGTACATATCTATGGAAATTTTCACTTTTCCCCTTAAAGTCGAACATGATCTGTCAACTATGGGATACAACATTAACAAACTGAGCGTGTGAGGTGGTCTCTTGGATTATACATATAGACGAGTAGGAAACGGACATCGATTTGTAGCGATACCCAATGCGATCAAGACCGAACCGGTTTGACACATTTCAACAATCACTGGGCAGCCAGAGTGGGGATGCATCCTGGTGATTCACCCAATTGTGCAGGATAACGTGTAGTTTTTGAATTCTACTTAATCAAGCGTGGTACAGACGTACAAAAGATTTGGGTAGGTTTGGGTTGGATGCCCCCCAGTAATGGCGGATCAATTCTGAAGCTTGAGATCATTGGCTGGTCGGATTTTCTATAAAGGCGACCAGAAAGACGCCGCCGAATTAGTCGGACAGTGACCTGCGCATATTTTGTCGTCTTCTCTTAAAAGGACATAATACAAAGAATGTATTGTATTTGTATTTCTTTGAAAGTTTGAAGCGACATATTTTTGCCCAGGAATAAAATCCCGGGAATAAAATAAACGCTATTTGTACATTACAAGCATTGTTCATGATATCGATCAATGTCTTCTACTGTCAAAGAGCGATTTTGCTTGCAACGTTATTACACAACTATTATAAATGGATCATTCCTGAAAAAGTTTTATGCTTCATACGAATATATGCTGGTTCTGATTCCTTGCTGATGATGGGCGCCAAAATCGCAGAGAAATTGAATAGAATGGGGAAGTTGAGAGGGAAGAATAATTGTATCATGCACCTTCAAAAATCTTGTTGGGTAATTAGATGATACCAAACTTTTTATTCACGATTTTTTCCCGACACCCATACCTTCTAATATTAATTATAAATCGAGGTCTAAGCTAATGAATGCGACAGTAGTTTTAGTTGAGTTTGCAATGGGGTTAAAACCTTTCCATATTTCTACTCGCGGATGAGGGCCAGTTTGGCATTAAAAATATTATTTTCTCTGGCACGCGTATTTCTGCCACCATCGACCCTTTACCACTTATTAATTGGGTGTTTGGTTCTCTCCATAAGAAAACTATGTGGTTGTTTTCTCTCTCTACTCTCCAATCATGCAAAAAACAGAAGAAAAAGAATGTTATTCACTGGTGGTGGTGGGGTGGGAAAATCTTAAAAGTCATTTGCACTCAGTGAGATCTCAGAGGAATACACGATTAAAGCTAATTAGGGGTTAGACATAGGAAAGAGGTAAGGTATGTGGCCGCCCTTCAGTACCAATTTCGCACCTCTCCAGCAGTTCTCAAGGGTTCCAGTTTTTGAAGCATAATTCAGTTTCTTAAGGGGTCCCCTCGGAAAAATGTTTGCCTCAGAGCAGCAGAGGATGGCTGCCAAGCCTCATTCATTTAGCAACTCACCAAAAATGTCAAAAGAAATTACAGCAATACTGAGTGCAAACCACAAACCAATTTGGGTGCTTTGATTGGGGGCCGGTCAGGTTGTTCCAATGTGACCTACATATGACTTCGTCCTCGTTCGTTTATTCATACAAAAAAAATCAGAAATAACCCTTGCCAGTGGAGTTGATCTTCAACTCCAACGTTTTGGAATAAGAAAATATTCTCTGACAACATTTATAAAATCAGAATTTCGTCAAGATTTCGCTTTTACGTGTTAAACCAATGGCGAGTCTGAATTTGGATTTCTTGCCCGCCCTCCCTGTCAGAGCTAAATTTTAGCTTCTTCTTCTTCTTGGCGGATGGGCAGAAGCTAAATGTGTTGTAAACGTTGGAGCCAAAACTCCTGTTCATGGTTGGGTTTGAGATACTCTGTATCCACCGGCGGACGAACGAGGTAGGGCACTCATTGAAATGTGATCCGCAGTCTGTGAATGGAGACCACAATGCAGGAATGGCGATGGCCGCAGCCCAAATCGGTGCATATGCTATTGAAGCGACGACTCTGTGCGAAACCGGTTTAAGGTGACCCATCCTTGCTTGGGAGATTGCTGCCCGGTGGTAGTTCTGTTTTTAGGTGTAATAGAGCGTTGATCTGATCTGGTCGTGGAATGTCAGCCAGGCAGTATTCCATGTGTAAGATGTGAAGGGGAAACTGGAGGTTTGCAGCGTGTCGGCAGGAAAGAAATGGGTTCGGCCGGCGAGTTGGGTGATTCTTTAACAGTGTTATGCAGCAGGGTGCTTGTGGTCCAGCAGGGCCTTATTCACTAGTTTGTGCCGAGTCGTGCTCCCTCGGAAGTGCTTGCAGATGCAATGACTGAAAGCAATGGTAGGAAAATTCAGATGGAGTGGGGCGGAGGCAGCCAGTTATGGTTCATCAAGGTCGTCGTTGAGTACCGTGTTACCAGCCTCTTTGTGTGAGAGCTATTGGCAACGTGCTCGGGCGGCATATTCAGCAGTGCGTAGACCAGAGCAAGGCAGTGGTGCGATAGGGTCATGGGTGGCACCCCATGAAGATCCGGCAAGTCTGCACAGGAGGTTATTCCTCGAGATACCTTGGCGCATACCGATGAGATGCTGCCGGTAAGTTACGCTGCCGGTCAAAGCTTCACTCCCACGTAGGTTGGTGTAGGATTACATGGCAGAGGTACTCCATTTTGGGAAGGTTGATTTGAAGCTGGAGATGAGCTCTTTGTGTTGAGGTGGAAGCCAGTAGCGGTGGTCTTGGATTCGCTCGCTTCAGTCTCCAGGTCTTGAGAATGCTGCAAGTAGGGCCATGTCTGTAGTTTAAGGTGCTTTCTACTTCTGTCAATGCTGTCCGAGTGAGGAGGGCAAGATTCGTCGGCGTAGCCATGATTGTTAGAGTTGTTTGAGATATCGCCTGATAGTTACATGTTAAACAGCATAGGAGCCAATACAGATCATTGTGGTACTCCGTTCCTCGAGCAGACGACGCAGACGACTTCTCTGCCCATCGCTGGTCTTGGAGAATAAAGCTACGGTTTGAAGAATGTTCAATTAATGAAAGTGTACAAGATGACGATCCGGGATGTCCTGAGAAGCACTTGAGTGTCGGCCCTGGTGCCACACTGTGTCATATGCTGCATTAAGGTCCACATGATGAAGCCTGCCTTGCGGCGCTTTTCAAAGCTTTCCCAATCATTTGTGAGTTTGACAATCGGGTGGACAGTGCTCCGGCCACGGCGAAATCTGCTTGTTCGGCAGGCAGGTGGGTTCGACGACGGGCTCCAGACGGGCCAGGATCCATCCTATCAGGAAGTTTGAAGGAAACACATTAGTGATATTGGGCGGGGTAGTTCTTGGTTGTCGACAGGCTTGTTGGTTTGGGGAGGCGATGATTAGTAGCTCTCCTCCAGATCTTGGGTAAGGAATGGTTGCCGTGGTAAGCAACATGTGTAGAAACTCCTGGAGCAAATCTATACATCGTGGGCCGCATTGCATCAGGAACTTGCTGGTTGTTATCAGGGCCCTGGGCCTTTCCCCTCTTTAGTGGCTAATAGCAGAGTAGCTCATCTAGGGAGGGGGGGGATGTTGAAAGTGACCCGTCCACGCCGGGGCTCGACGGGGAGTTTGGTGACCTTTTTTTTTTTACAGAGCGAGTTGTGATACTATCAATGGTCTTGAAACGACCATTTGCGAGGAGAGGAGTTGACAAGCAATGAGTTGACAGTCACTGGGCATTTCGATGGTTTGGAAATTATGTCGGTGAGGCGGTTTATAGACCTTCCTGCTGGAGTGGGGAAGTCGATTCCTTGGCCCGTCTCCTCCCAGCGCTCGCCCAGGGTTCCTGCCAAGCAGTTTGTCAGGTCTGAAGCCCTTGGATTGAAGCTTCTTCCCGGGTCAGAATTCAAGGAAGTCATTGTAAAGAGTATCACAGTCCTCATCCCAGGATGGGATATAACTGCGACGGCAGCCACGTGGGATGTTTCTGTGTTACATTAATAAAGATTTGACACAGTGATGTGTAGGTCCGAATTGTCCAAGTTGGAGGAGGTTGGTTCGGGAGGTTGGGGGGTACTTCTGAATCCACCAGGTTCTCAAATTGGTCCCAGTCTGCCTTGACGGAAGTTCCAACAGTTTCAATGGCTTGTGGTATAGGCTGTAGCAAGGCTTCCGAGAGATCAGTGATGGTCTGGTGGACTTTCGGAAAGCGGTCGAGAGCAGTACGGTGAATGGGGGACTGGTGTTCCATGTTGGCAAAAGCGAGGTCAGGGTATGTTGTAGACGTTATTCCACCTTCGGAGTTGAAGTGTCTGGGGCGTGGTTGGTCGTGCAATAGTTGTACACCGGATTGTGAGGCCCAGTCCTCTAGGGGAGCTCCATCAGGGTTGGTTTTCTGTAAAACCCAGGTACTGGCTATGACTGTTAAAGTCGCGGCATCATAAATGCAACGTGCACAATAAGTTGGTAGAGAGTTGCTTGAAGCCGATGGTAAGGTGGCTTGATGTAGACATTGGTGCATGACCCGACAATTTTGGTAGAGTGCCCATTCCAGGGGGGAGTCTGCAGGTGAGGTTGCAATTGTTTCATGGGGCTGATGAGTTATTAGCAAAGGTGGCAATACCGTGGGTAGCGCTCATGGTGTGTGCAGCTAGGGTGTTGTAGCCGCAGATTTTCAGAATGGAACTTTCGGTAGCGTGTGTCTCTTGGAGGAGCTCGCAGTAGTGACTTATGGTTATGTGGAGGTGTTCAATGATGGTTATCTTTGCGCTAGTGAGAACTTCGACATTTAGTTGGAGCACTGAGATGCCATCCTGACTTGCATCTGGGACAAAATTTCAGTTCCAAAGCCTGCAAATTTCTCAAGTAGTGGAGGGCTCGTCAACGGTTACTGTTCTGATTCGGAACCTTTGCGTTTTGGTGCTTCTTGGCTGCAGAATACACTTCTCAGGCTATGTTGAGACGGCAGTTAGTCTTCTTGGGATGAATTCAGTATGCTGCCACCACATCATTAAACATGAAGTTAGTTTAGTACATTGAGGCTGCCGAATTCTTAGGGTGGTGGTACACTACTCCATTTCTTGCGGTTCTTCTCTAGGTGTCTAGATGCATTATATCATATCAGCGATCATTTACTCTGCTGGAGTATTGTCTTTTAGCTCGTCCAACTCGCAGAGTGTTATGTACTGCTACGTATACTGCTGAACTACCTTCCTCCAGTCGATTGTTTTCATGACACTTCTGGAATGGATTTAACTCTGATGATAAGGCTTATCCGGCTCCTAAAAGAGACCAATCTTGATGAGATTCTACAGCTTCCAAAGGTGTTATAGGCTTGAGTTCTTGTACGCTGGTTAATCCACTTCTGTCTGACCAGAAGGTAGTCCAGCTGGACAAGTTAGACTTGGGCGATGGTGTGTCCACAGTCTACTTGCTTGATTTGGGAACCTTTGGGTTAGTGCACTAAGGTGTAAATATTATTGTACATCAAGTCCCTCCAGGTCACACCATTTCCGTTGAACTTATTTTTGCAAGTGAACAACTTGTCCGTCCCGGCCCAAACTTAGCATTTTAACCTCCAGGAATGTACAGAACATATGGGCTTGAACTGTATTGTTGGCATGAATAGTGGGTTTATTGTTTAAAAATGGCTGACTATTTGTTTTTCATTCATCTGATAAGCGGACAAGATCGCTCAATCAGGTAAGCGCGTCGACTCCATGTATGCGCATCCATGCGTATAGGCGTGCGTTCGAGCCCTGTGGAGATTCATCATCTTGTAATTTCCTGGACAAGATTAACCGCTTAGTTGTCCTAATTTACCCATGCGATATATGGAAGCTGATCCCGGCTGCGAAGATTATCTCGATGTATGTTTTGCTGATAAGGAAAGCGCTGATCCCGAATCTGCTGCAAATCCCTTGAAATGATGCTTAAATGTTTAGGTATTGTTGGGCCACAGTGATCAGCGCCCATTTGTGAAAGCGCTTAGAGGCCAATAGCCTAAGGCGCTATAATAATTTGCTATTATTATTATTAGGATGGTCGTTGTGAGGGCTGTAGCAGCAATTGAATGTTGTTTCAGGATTACTCTTTACAGTTTACACGTTTGAAACATGACTTGAGCACCTTTGGTGAATAAAAGAACCCCACGCCTCCGTACTACAGCATTTTTCTTGTTCTCATGCAGAGCTGTAAAAAGTCCACAGCCATGGAGATTCTCCTGTAGTAGCGGCACAGTACCCAATACGGTGTTTCTGTATTTGTGTTTCATCACGAGTTTCTTCTTTCTTGGCTGTTGTTGGTCTGGACGTTATACGTGCCTGATTGACAACAAGAAGCTGTAACGTCTAATCCTTTCTCCATGGATCTTACTTCCTTAACGTCTTACGATCCCATCCTCGTCGGAAGCTCCATTCGAAGCAACATCACCAACTTCGATAGCGCCAGAACAAAACAGTATATTGAGATACACGGGTGACCTGGAAAAAATTAATTGTTCATGGAATTGTTGTAGCTATTTAAAGCCACTTTGAAGGACTCAATCAATGGCGTTAACGATATTACTGGTAATTTATTCCAAATGGGGATTGTTTGGTGAGGGAAAAAATGTTTCCCCATATCTATTATTCTGTATCTAATCTGGAATCTGGAATCTGTCGAAATTTATAACCATACCCTCTGTTACCCTTGTTGACTTATAGGTAAGATTACAACCCAACGGAATAATCCACAGTCCCCTGTCTTATTTATATAGCAATGGTGCCTTTCTTTGCCTCCCGCCTGGTTTTTGATGGTTCCCTACTTCCAACTTCTTGCAAAGATTCTTCTGGTGACCGTTCCTCTTCGCGACTATATTCCCTCTTACAGAAACCTTGCTGCTTGTCGTGGGATCCCTATTAACCGTATTTATTATTTAACTTCTTGAAGATCCCATGCAGTGGATGCATATTCCCACAAAAGGTCTAACGAAGTGTTTGTATAATGCTGTTTGACTTGACATGCCTCTTCACGTGACCACAGGTTACGTCGAATCAGTCCAAGGCACGTTGTGCTTTAAGCACACTTCAGAAATATGGTTGCTCCATGTCAGAGGAATTATTGAAGCAAACTCCCAAATACGGATGCGATTCAACTGTATCCTTTTCCTGTCCCAGAACCGGTAGGTGGCTTAGTTGGTTTTCTCATTCCAATTTTCATGGTGACGCATTTACTTGGGTTGAATGACATCAACCACTTATCTTGGCCATTTCTCCAACTTTACAAGATCATCCTGAAGTGTAGAAGATGGGCTCTCCTGGGTTTACTGGGCTGTAGACTACAGGTCCACTGCAAACAGACGGACAGCTAGAAGAGAATTGCAGCCAGATCGGTTAATATAAAAGAGAAAACTATTGGGGGGCCATGACAGTTTTCCCGGAGGCACCTCCAGACCACCATCGGGGCTTCCTTCGATAACTTCCCCTTCACCATAACACGCTGAGTTCGCCCAGTGAGGAAGTCTTGTATCCAATTAGCAATCTGACCGACATCCCGTAGTGGCGTAGTTTTATGCAAAGACTTTTGTGTGGCACTTTGTCAAAGGCCTTTTGAAAATCTAAAATGGCCATGTCTACCATTTGTGCCCTCATCAAGATGTTTTGCAATCTCATCTACTGTAATGATTAATTGTTGATATCGGGCGTGTAACGTTCAATAGGCTTTAGGACCAACTCAACCACCTATTGTTAAGACCAATGTTGGTTGATACAGAAGGCACAGACTTAGAATCAGGGGATTTAATCAACCCTGGGCACTGTAAAACAATCATCTTGTCAATTACTACTAGTAACTGGGAATTCGCCAGGTTTTAAAGCAACCCTTTCTGTCGGGGCAGGTTCCATTCGCCTTTGCCTTTCATGGGTGACACTCTCAATCAAGCCCAGATACCTTTTCTGTCAGGCATGGGCCGCCTTGTGGGTCCCTTAGCCTTCTTCGTAAACGAACCTGCACTGAACAGGTACAACTTCAAACCATATTTGGTGGTTGACCTAAACGCATAATTCTATAGTACTCAAGAAGGAGTGAGGCAGAAAGAACGGTATAGTTCACAACGCCATTAGGCAAAACACTTATTTTGACAAGGGGGGGGGGTGAGAAAATAGAGGTGGAGATGCTAATCCCCATTGTGGGACAAAATCCTGAGACAATCTCCCCATCGCCTGATATGCACCTCTGGAAACAATGAAGGACAATCATTACATTCAATGTGGACAACACACTCATCTGTGGGCCATCCTCTTGAAACAAAATCCCTCAGATATCCGTATATCTGTGTCCATAACCTAAGCATGTTACAAGTATGGCTTGCAAATACCGATATCCAGTGTGTTGCTAAGTGGCGTATTTAAAACCAACCTGCCGTATGATAGGTGGTTCATAGTGTTTGAGCCGTGTTTTGATTGTTTATGATATTAGGCCTAAACCAATTGAACATGAGAACCGGACGAAGCCGCCAAAGGGTAGGAATCAGCCTACTCTACAATCTATATGCTGACAAGAATTCAAGAACGGTCATTTTGACAGTACCGATTTCTACAAATGACGAAAGTAGAGATCACGCTATTACAATAGCTCCTGCTCCGCACGCATTCTACGTTCGTATCTTCTCTCGATTGTATCTTCCTCGATTAGCCAAAGCCTTCGACACCACCAACCATAATATTCTACTTGCCAAACTCCCCACTCTGGTATTTCTTTCTGTCCTTCCCTTAGATCTTCTCTCACTATCGTCCACAGACACCCCGCAATCATTTCGTGCACTTCTTTTGGTTCACACTCTCCTTATCTTCGTCCTAGTTTCCTGCGGTGTTCCTCAAGGTTTCTTGGATGCCTCCCAGTCAGGATATTCCTTCCTCTTTCGAACATTTCGCCTTGTAAGTATGCATTTGCCGTTAGACCAACCATATTTCTATCACACCAAACCTTAACACATTCTCAAACCTATTTATTAAAGAGTTAACGTATCAACTGGTTTTTCAAGCCAACAAAAACAAGCTTTCGCGTTAATGTATCCCAAACTAACTATATTCACTCAAAAAAGCATGGACGCACCTTGCTCAAAACTTTCCAAGTTAAACATTCTAAGGACATCTGAATTCGTAGAAGAAAACTCCCAACACCCCTCAAAAACGCATCTTATCGAACTCTTACCAATACATGAACACTAACCGTACATAATCAATCCACAGTTTAAATAGCTTGGCAAAGATAGCATAACACTTTGAAATAACCATGTCAATGACTTCTCCAACGAGTATTTGAATTGAAATGATATTGTTGATTAGATGGACTGTCTTCATTAATAATAATTAATTTCAAAAGCAATTTCAAATAAGTTTTATTCTCATTTTATTCATTCATTCAAACAGGACTATGACACTGAATTTAGATTAACATTGTCGCCTGAAGTCTTGTGACCCACAGATGAACTCTAATTAAAACGCTGAAGACAGAATTCAGATCATTAGAAAAGAAACAACCCAGAAACAAAACGAACCTTGGTCATTCCTCCCTGCTAAATGACATCAACCAACCTGCGACTACTGTCCGTCACTTAGCTTGGACCCTCTGGTTTTTAATTAATATTAGAGAACGGTAGAGGTGTCTGGAAAAATCGTGAAAGAAAAGTTTGTATTCACAAATTCCCAACATGAATTTTAAAAAATTTCAAAACATATGGATGGAATTTTTACCGAGACATAATCTATTGAATTGACCCTTTTCCCCTCAAAGTTGCAAGTGATCTGTCCAACGTCTGCTACCATTACAAATGACGTGTGATGTGGTCTTTTGTATTATACATATACGAGTTATGAAGCGACTACGATGTAGGGCGATACCCCCTCGATCAATATCGGCGGACCAGAATACCGAATTAGTCGGACATTAACCTGCTCATATTGTGTCATCTTTTCTTAAAAGGACAAATACAGAATGTATTGTATTTGTATTTCTTTGAAAGTTTGAAGGCGACATATTTTTGTATAGACGATGTTGCCCATGTGACAATCATCGCCGGTCAAGACACAATGCGCTGCTGTCCGACGGTATGTTGTGAGCACATAGGCTGTGCTTTTAAAATTTGCGCTCAATCATATAAATAGCCCTTGATAGTGCTGTAGCTGTATGTATGTCCTTCGCACCTCGATCAAGTCATAGAACCAGTTGCTAGTTTGCGTTTGTGAATATTAATGCACATCATCTATAAACACACCCTGAATAACACAAATAAGTTTATCAGGACAATGATTGACTACATTCAAAATCCCGGGAATAAGCGGAGGCTATTTATACTTGTAGCATGTTCATGATATCGATCATGTTTCTTCTACTTGCCAAGAGCGATGCAATGTTTTTCACAAACCAGGGGTTTTACACACCATCATTAAATGGAACATTCCTGAAAAAGTTTATGCTCGTTACGAATATTCGCGGCTTGGTTTCCGATTCCTTGCCGATTGATGGCCAACAAAAATCGCAGAATTAATAGAATTTGGGTGTGAAGAACCTTCAAAATCTTTGTTGGGTAATAATGAATACGCTACTCTTCTTTCAACATTTCTCTCCCACACTAATACCGTCCTTCATATTATTAAAAACCGAGGGTCTAAGCTAATTGATGGACAGTAATGCTGAATGCATGCATCAACGTTGCATCTCTATACATTAGTAAGCAATATCGACATATTGTAAAGAAATTTGTGCATTCTTTATAAAAGCATGAACCTTGGCATAAATGTTAAAATTCAATACTGATCATTGATTATTTTAAGACACATGGAACCATGTCACAGTCAATCAGCTCAAGGTCAAACTGGTATTGGGTCCATTGGAGTCCTTTATTAAAAGTCGGGGATAGTCCAAAAAGTCCCGAAATAGTCATGTTCCTAGGATAGTTACATTGATTCTACTTTTACTTACTCACTCGTACTTTTCGTCTTTTAAAAACTGTAATTTTTTGTAGCGCCGTATTTCTTAAAGTTATATGGAGTCAAAATCTAACTTGAATTGTGAAAAAAAGAAAATGCCGTATCTAAACATGACCCAACGTTCACATTGTCCGAAGTTGCCCGTTTTTTCAATTTTGCCCCGAAGTTGGCCACATTTTCAGTGAAATATGAGACCCTTAGCGATATCCGATTTTCAATTCCTAGAAAATACATGTTTTAAGCACATGATCGGTGTCAAAGTAATGTAAAAGGGACGCTCATCGCCATATTTATCGACAGCATTGTATGTACATCCGGTTAATTTTGCTGCACATGCATTCATCATTAACATGATCTCGTAGTACGTTGTTATTTGCAATGTAAACCAAAATCTATTATAGTATATCTCATGTTGTTAGGAAATATCCAGATGAATAAATGTCATTATCAATGGAGCATATTCCACAAGTAGGCCTATAGGGCTAGCCTGGCGCTATATCAATTTATTTTGCCATTTTGGTTGTTCAAAAACAACAAAACACAACTTGGTGGGGCAGGGGGCTGGGGGACATTTCAGTTCCCAACAGAGCGGATCGGATCGGGGATGAAGAAGGGGGTTCTCATATTTTTTGGGGTTGGAGAGCAAAGCCACCCAATAAAAGTCAACCTCACTCATTTAAGATGGTTCTCTGAATGAACAGTGGCAGCACCATAATGTTTTGGGGGGCGAGTGGCAAATTACTTAGGGGTCGTGAATTTTCATGAAGTTACATGGCAAAAAAAAAAACCGCACTCACGGTCCTAGAATGAGAAATAAATATTTTAAGATTTCACACTTTTTTGGGGGGGGGGGGGAAGGCACCACATACCCTTACTGCTTCAACCGAGCACCAACACTGTTTTCTGAAAATAAAACGTTCTGAAGTAGTTTTTTGGCTTTGTTTGATTAAACGTTGCCACAACAAAATCCTTGTTTATTCGATCCATATTTGGGAACAAATCTAGCCTAATTACAGGCACCAAATTCTACCATAATTCCTACCTATATGATTAGGGGCCAGCTAAGACAAACTAAACCGTTCTTGAGACTCGAGGAATTACTTAAAGGTGGACTCCCGATGTTAGTCTCGTGGTCTCGTACACATGTTGCAATGGCAAATTTTGGTAATCAGTTTAACCGCTACACAATATTGTCTGATGATGTGGGTGAAATTTTTATGAAGCCAATATTGCTACCACCTCTAAAATAGGACCAAAACGTGCGCTAACTTGTCAGCTCCCAACAATAAATTAAAGTTACTACCGATAAAGAATGGGCTTGGCAACGCAAAAATTGCTTCTAAAAATAAAAAAAAAAAAAAAACCACAGCTGGAGGCAATTGAAACTTGGCGACATGCTTTGTGGATGATATTGGTCGTTCAATGCAAAACACAAAAACAAAAAATAACATGGTAAAACAGAAAGTCTACTTTTTTACGGTGGGGCATGCATATAGTTAGAATTAAGACTGTGTACACTCCTATGGCATCATGATCACAAAATGATTTTATGTATAAGCTTAATAGGTTTTTTTTTTACATGGGGGGGGCTTAGTGCTGGGATGGGCATTGGGTCGGGCATTCTCCTATACAAACACATCCAGAAATTCGCCAAGTTATTAAAGGTGCAACGAGAGATTTCACATATCAGGTGTCCCTACAAAAATCGAAATTACTGGAGTTTTGCCCTGATGTAAAGTTCCCATCAAAATAAAACCCCATTCTGAAAGGATTAAGCTGAGAAAGTTTCTTGGTACAAAAATTCTGAAATTTTTAATTTAGTAGAGGAGCAAATACGAAATTCGCCTATGTTTTTACATTGAAATATGAGCAAATCAAAAATCAATTTTTCTCTCTTTTAAGACATTTCTGTAGTCAAATACAAGGTAACAAATCTATTTGAGTGTTTAATTCTTATCAAAATTACAATTATGACGCGATAATTGGGTGCCTCAAAATCTCTCGTTGCACCTTTAAGCAATCGTCAGTTGGATTACTGAATTTCTTTCTCCTACCCTAAAAAAAATCATGATAAAAAACTATAGCTTAATGAGGCATGAATGAGGGATTACCAGTATTTTTTCCCAGTCAGGAAATTATGCACCATACTTAAAGATAAGTAAGCCATAGATTAAACAACAAAATTAATGAAAGAATCATAGCCACGAAGAAGTTGCCATGAAAAATGTTTTGATGTGTTAGAGTTATGCAACATTATCTGCATGTTTTTTTACGTATTTTGACCTCATTTGAACTTTGTGAACTCTAGGTGGACATTGAAATTGACATGTGCAGGTGGTTCCATATCCAATTGTTTTCCAAATTTAAGTCTCTACCTCGCCAAATTGATGCTTTTAAACAAAATTGCACAATTTTTACCATTATCTGCCTAACTAACATTACAATGCTGTGGTAAATATGACCAGATTCGGGACAAAATGGAGGAAAACGGGCAACTTGGGCACTGTCAAGTTTGGTGTCGTTGTTTAGATAAGGCATTTTCTTCCATTTCAAGTCTCCAAATATCATACTTAAGAAATACGGCGTTACAAAACATCAAAAAAAGCCAAGTTTTCAAAAGTCGAAAAGTACGAGTAAAAACTAGAATCAATGCACCTCATCTTAGGAACCTGCTATCTCCGACTTTTTTGGACTGAAATACTCAGAATTTCGGCTGTAATCGACTCAATCTCTTTGTTTTCGTCTCCACTTGTAAATAAACCACTGCGCATCGGGGATATACCTTTCTGCGCACAAGTCATGACATATTCAACTGAGCGTGTCACGAAATCGTCAACAGAGGGCCGCTTCTGTCGGCGATAATCATGGAACATGAAAGAGTACTGCCTGCCGAGAAGTGGCCTTTGTTGGTCTATGTTTTTACAATGAGTTGCCAAGTGATATAATTGGGATAATCGGCGTTGCGTAATGCAATTAGGGAAGAGCTTTTGCACCTCATATATACCATTTAGAATTGTGATTGGCTAACAAGCCTAACATTGAGTATACCCCGCCTACAAATTAACCAATCGCATTCATGCTGATTTGATGGACATGTTACGTCGGGTACAAGACACTGTTTTCTTTCCCCAAGTATGGGTCGCTGACCTGCTTGAGTGAGCTTTGGAAAACATGTGAAACAAGTATAAGACATTATCGAAAACTTTACTTTTTCTTGAGTACCTGTCTTGATCCTAAACGTGTAAAGTGCTGCGACTTACCAAGCCATCCCAAATAAGCATTTTATGTCACGCGTGTGTACACTTCATTTCTATTAATATTAGACTGATAGGATTGTAAAATTACGTCACAAATGAACCTTGATCATTTTATGCCCAAGATGCGATAAGTGCCATGGCGACACTAAACAAAACCAGACATTAAACGGACGAAGTAGACGCAACCAAAGATTGTAAGTTCAAAGCTCGATTTCATTTAATTGCTATTCTGTTTATAGTGTATATGCACAGTAAGCAAAATCAGACATTTAAAGTACGAAGTAGAGCAAGAGTTTCGTAAGTTCGAAGCTCGATTTCAATTAATCTGCCTTCCGTTTCAATATGGAGGTTTGATTTTAGTGTGTTTTGAATTATAATTGCTTGCGTGGTCGTTGCACTTAAAATTGTATGCAAGTGACCACAGTGCAATCTCTCTATTTTATTTTGAACCTATCTGCGACCTGTGTTCTGGTTGAGACCTATACTTAATTTCCCCTCCTCTATATTGACGTAAGTGCGTAACTTGATGATCTCACGACCGGTTCAAATCGCCAACATAATTACCACGCGTGCGATAAATTGCGATTATAACAGATGGCCGCCTGAGTATGGTGACACGCTGAAGACGAGCTCCGGGCGATTGTAATTTATGTTTACAGATAGCGTCAATTAAAAATTGCCGAGAAAGCCAAAAAGACAACGAAGGGCAAGTTCACAGGACCTAGATAAAACTGGGACAGAACTTAATCGAGGAGGAAAAGAAGGAAAAAAGGAAAGAAAACATAGGAGAAAAAATCAACTAGTAGTGTTACGAAATCACACGGGAAACGCACCGTGGTTAATCAGAAAACAGTGATCGCAGGTGCTAACACGAGTAGGGTCAATTGCTATGCTAAACGAACCGGAGGCGAAAAATTGCGGTCCGAAACTGAAGTCACTCATTAGCCAGGTGGGAATTGAATTTACTCTCAAAGGAGGAAATTGAATCAAGACTGAATATTTAAAGAGCTTCAAAAATCGGTAGGAGAGATTGAAAGAGAGTTTGGATTTTATTAATGAAGAAGTGAGGCTCTGAAGACGGCGATTCCAGTTTGCAGAAGAAAAAATGGCCGACAAGTACTGTGACTTGGAAAGACAACTTTCGCTAGCACAGGCATATACTCGGCGAGAGAGAAACAATTGGTGCTTGTCAATGTTCCAGGAAGTTGTGGACGATAGTAGTGGTTAGAGAAGATACTAAAACTGTTCCTGAATTTGATTGAACAAAAGTTAGGAGTTGCGACGGAGGACATAGAAATTCAGAGGGGTTACATCGTGTTAATTCAAAAAAGCATGGGCCACGACCGATGAAAGTTCGTCTCCTACGTACAGGGGATAAGGAGTTATACTGCGTAATGGCTCAAAACTCAAGGGTTACTCCCCCGGCGGTTTTCGAGGACTTGCCACCCAAAATACGGGCGGCCCGAAAAATCCTGCTCCCAAACTTAAAGAAGCTAAACGCCAGGGCAAGAAAGCTACCTTTAGTAGAAGAGAGCATGTAAGCTAACATTGATGTAGAATAGGTGACTGTTGTGACTGGAAGAAGACTTGTAAAAAAAGGACTTCTGCGTTTTTGTTTTTTTGTGTGGACGAACATGGATTATATAACATGTAGGTTGCTGTGAAAAAACTGAAGTCAGGGATTATTATTAAGGTATGCACCTTTTGAGAACAATCTGGTGTGAAACGTGGGTTTTAAATGAAAGTTGTGGACTAGAGTGGACTTATTCCATAACAGACTTGAAAAAATTTATTAAACCTAGGGTATTGTAGTGTTGTTCATGGAACGGAAATAAAATATGGTCGATGAATTATTAATTCTGGGAAAAAAAGTTTATTCTCCACCTAGTATTAGGTCAATGCACAAATGGTTGAATCTGTTGAAATTTGAAATGACGACTTAAGCGGATTCAGCACAGCGGACATGCAGTTTATCCCTTTATCTAACCAACCAGTGATGTTTGTACTACGTAGGGACATAAAATTGTGGTATACAATTAATTCATCCCACCAGCTAGATGTATTGTGGGTGGATTGATTGCATATTGGTGCATTTGTGAGTTTACTGATTTAAGAAATGAAGGGTTGATCGGGATCCTTTGGGGCCGATTAAGTGTTCCGCGGTCGGGAAGAGAAGGGAAGAGGAAAATGATGGACAAGGGTGCCGCAGAGTCCATATTTATTTTTTTCCGGTCCGAGGAAGCATTGAGGAAGCATTATGAGCCCATAAATGGTACTGCAAACCCTTTAGTCTATTCTAGTCCCAATAATTGTAACTTATGGCGCATATCAAAGCTTTTAAAAATTGGACATAATCTTTGGTGACATAAGTTACAACTGTTTCTGTGGAGTACCAATGCAATTTTTTAAGGTTGTGAGATTGTTTTGAGATGTGGATTTCCTAAATATAAAAAAGAAAAATAATTTTCTTTTGGACATACAGAGTATCTCTAGAGTCTGTAGAATATTTGTCTTACCAATTGTAAACCATACTAAATATTCCACAAAAAGTGGATGTCAACATGTGCACAGGCTGCCAAATTGGGAAGCCAATGTAGACACCAAAGGGAAGTTTCACCTGAAATTCATCAGGGTAATTTCAAATTCTTAAAAAAATGGTTTTATTTACATGAGTATACATTCAAGGAATGCCTACAATATAACTTTATTGAAAAAATAATGATTATTTAAGCAATTTGCAGCTGTAAAGTTAGAGGGCAGAGATTTGTCTTTGTATCGTGGCTTAAAATAGCACTATCACTACACACAACACGTCATGACTAGATAGTCGATGATAACAGCAGACATAAAAAAGTTTTAAGACTATTTAGTAATGATCTCAGGACTATGTATATTCTATTACGAAAAACAGTGTGTAAGAGGAAAGGCAATTGGGCGGACCAATTATTGCAGAACATGGGCAGTGGACTCTGACCCAACGGGGGGTGCTGCATCTATAATGAGCAGATGTCGGTAATAGAATTGTTAATAATGGCTATGACTTTAGAAGCCCACAAATCGATTCCCTACCATGATGGTCTCAGATAATGGACGTGAAAAAAAGGCTTTATTCATGTTAAATGTTATTGCTCAATGAATCCCAAAGTATACTTCAGGTCATTTGATGATTTGGACACTTTTCAGGTAGTGTAGAGTCTCTTTGGAGATTTTTCGGGCTGCTGTGGGCGGAAAGGAACATCAAGCCGTGAGAAGGGGAGATCCCCCCAGAGAATAAAAAGGAAAGGTCGGGGGACGGGTTTGGGGGAGGGGGCGGGAGGCGATTGGGTTCGGGCCGTCGGGCTGGAGGAAATTGGGTGGGGAGAGCTAAGGGGGGAGCGGGTTGGGGGTTGAAGGGGCGGTGGGGGAGGTGGGGGGATTTTTTTTAAACACAAATGATTATAGAAAGATATAATAATTTTGTTGTTTTTTTTGTAATTGCAGTTTTGCTGTCCTAAAATCATATGAGATTTTAGTATATACACAGTTTTTTAATATAATATTTTATAATAAAAACTGTTATGTAGTTTGTCTTATTGTGTTGTTTTTTTAAACAAAATATGTGTTTTGTGTGGTTATAGACTTGAGATCTTATAAAGGGACATTTCAGGTCCCACGGTCTTTCTTTTCTAGTCCCCCCCCCCCCCCCCCCCCCCCCCACCCCAGATCATAACTCAAGGGGCGCTGAGGGTTGAGGTTTTTAGGGTTGGGCGGCATGGGGGTGTTGAAGTGGTGCGTGCGGGGGGTTAGAGAAGCAGGTGGACGATTTGGAGAAGAGGGCTAAAATAGGCCGTGGGGTGAAAGGAGGGTATGAGGGGTTGGGGTGTAGGCAGGGTTCCTTTGTGGGGATGTTTTTCAGTGGTTGGTTTTGTTATTTGTGTGTTTGTTGTTTGTGTTATGCGGGGGAGAAAATTCACAATTCTGATTTGTTGTCTGTTGCTAATAAGGACAATCTGATGGCAACAGTGGGCCATTGTGTCGCTTTGTTGGTGGCGAGCGAAAATTAGCTTAGGGCACAAAACCAAAAAAGATATGGTGCGGGGAGTAGTGTTGTGCTGGAGGGGAGACTTAGGCCGGGGGTCCTCATGCCTGACACCCCCAGGCTGGGAGACAGGTGGGAGCCGAGCTCGCCACTCCTTCTGGGAAGTGGTGACTGGTCGGGGAGGCGGAAAGGGGTCTCGGGGTGATGGCCCGAAGAAGCCGGCCCTATCCGTGCCTGGGGAGGACGGGCGAGGGGGAGGGAGTCTCGAGGTACGGGGGAGAGCGACGGGGGGGCGGCGGGGCGGAAGTGGGGGGGGCGGAAATTCGCGGGAAAACGTACAAGACGAGGGGGGGCGGGGTTGAAGCGGAGGGAGGGGGATCGGGGGAGTCAGGGCGGGAAGGGGGAGGATGAAAAAGGGAGGGGGGGGGGGACTTCCTAGGGAATGATGAGGGCTGGGGGGAGAGACGGGGGGGGAAGGAAAAAGGGGGGGGACGTAGGCCGGGGGGAATGGGTGGGGGAAAGGGACACGGAGTAAAGAGAGGCGCGGGGAAAGGGGGCGAAGAGCAGAGGGGGAAAGTGTGGGGGGCGGGGGACAGGGGCGGGGGAGGGGGCCACTGGCCCCGCAGGAAGATAAAAAGAAGTGAAGAAGTGTAAGGGGGTGGGTTTTTTACAGGGTTTGCTACTAAACGAAGTGTTGGTTTTAAATTTAATTTTTTTTTAAATGCTTGTTGGTTTGGTTGTGTGTCTCAACCCCCTTAGTCTGTTAGATTTTGATTATGGTATTATTTCGTCTTGTAAGATTTGATTAGGTAGTAGTGGTTAGAATAGAAAGAATAGAAATCTACGCGTTTTTAGTTACTACTTTCGGGGTCACAAGCGGACACTAAGAATCGGGCGGCCACTATCGACCGAGAGGAGGGGAGGCGACGATCGAACCGGAAAACAGGAGTGGATTAAGGGTGGGGAGGGGATGGGCGGAACACCAGGAAAAGGGGAAGGGGCCGCCAATAAAAGGGGAAGAGTACCCGCAAGAAGAAATACCGCGCGCGAACGCGCCGCGCGTAGCTTTGGGAATTCGCGAAAGTGATCGGGACAAGTGGCGGCGTGACCGCGGCGGAGTTGGCAACCAAAGCGGGGGACTGGAAAACGCTGTCGTGGGGTGCTCATCGGACGTCTTGCGGCGAACAGCATGACTAAAGGAAAAGGCGAGGGAGTAGTGAAAGGGGGAAAGGGGAACAGGGGGCGGAGGAACAAAGTAGCGAAAACGGATCCCTAACGCCGGGCAAAAAAGGAAAAAGGAATTGCGTGGGAAAGCGGATGGGAACGCGATACATAGGAAACGAGGTGTGACAGGGGGGAGGCGGGGAACTGGGTCGGTAGTGTGGGAGTGAAAAAGGGGGTGGGGTAACTTTAACAAGGAGAACGGGAAACTGGGGAACAACATACTGGGAGGAAGGAAAAAGGGGAAGGAAGGAACTGGATCTAGTCCTTTTTGAGAGTAATCTATGCATTTAAAAATTTTTCAAAGAAAGTGGTGAATGGCTTTGAAAGTGTACGTCAACTTTTGTTTTAATAATCTTTTTGAAAGTTTGTTTTTGTAAAGAAAGTGTAAGTAAAATTGCTAAGACCAGGGAGGAAAGGAAATAAACTTTAAGATGTCTCCTTGATCACAACTTCTTTTTGTATAAACTTATATCTTTAAAATATCTCGGAAATCGGCAATTATTAATTCTTGATGGTGTATTTTTGTGTATTTGTAATCATGCATTTACAACTTCTATGTTTTTAAATATTTATTAAAAATATGCTCGGCAATTATTAATTATTTGCTTGTTGGGACGCAATTGTTCTTGTATGTATTCGGAAAAAAAAAAGAATTTTTGTACTCCGCCAACACCGTTGAATCTTGATTGCCTGAAGTCTGGTCTCCCTCTTTTAAAGCTCTGTTCCACTGTAGGAAATTTCTTGTTCCTTTTTTGAGTTAGATGAGACTTCATTGGCAATTAAGGTGTGTTTGGTAGTGGCTGCCTGAAACTCTGTGAATGCAAGTCAGTTTACACCCTTCTGTCTTATAATATAAATTTTGCTTTTTAATTAATGTTTTAAAAAAAAAAAAAAATGTCCGTTTTTAGCGGGACTTTTATATGTCCCGGTGATCGTTCCCTTAGTTTTTTCAATGTTATTTGTCACCTTATTCAACTTTTTACTCAGCAGCGAGCGGTTTTTTCTGTAAATCAGGGTTTTATTGTGTGATTTTTTCTCTATTTTTTCAGGGGGGCCACTCTCATTTATTTAATAAAGACAGCATTGAGGTTCCCATGACATGCAGCAAGGATAGCTGAGCCATGAAAATATATTTGTGCAAATTCATCGGAATGTGTATCAAAGTTGTTTACCAAAGGGTATTAAATTTCAGGTGCATGTATGTGCATGAGAGATGTTCTGTAAACCGTAATATTATTTGGTATGCAAAAATAGTTTCTGTATGGCCTCAGTCCAGGTGTTCTATACATAACATGAGTATGTATGTCCATCCCAAATGTTAGTGATGTTATAATTCAACATGTTGTTCATCATAATAGGAGGGTGTTACAGTATGTTCTATGAATTGTCGTGGGCTCTTGGTGATAAAAATAAAAGTTATGATGTAATGAATTTTTGAAAAACAAACAATGACATGATTTTATTGTTTACAAGATACCATTTAATAGACGTGCAGATTTGAAAGGGACTGGAAGGGGATGAGTGTTTTAATTGTTAAATTATAAAGTTAACAAGAGGTGGTTGATTGTTTTACTGAATGAGAATTTCGACTATGATATTCATGAAGTGAAGTGTGATTAAAAATGGGAATTTTCATAATTGATATGAGTTTTAACGATAAAAAGATTCACTTATGGACCAGGTATGGGCCAAATAATGATTCCTGATTTTATTCTTAATGTTACGAATGCATTCAGAGTTTAAAACAACACAATTATATTCCGGTTGTTGGGATGGAATTGGTTCGCACGATCCCAAATTAGATTGCACCAACATGTGCAATATAACAACCCAACGGCCAGGGAGGTGGTCTAGATATGAAGGAGCGAATATTAAATTTAGTTGACCCATGGATAATAAAATTAATTATTGATACTCAGCGTTTTACTTGGAGGCAAACAAACCAACATTAAACAAGGGCCGATAGATTCTTTTTGATTCTGAAGAACTTCTCAATATTGTCGATAGTATGACATACAACTGGTATAGGACGGATTGTCGAAATATCGAACCGTTAAATGGACCCCATTTCCGGTTAGAAGGGCTGTACGTAGTGTAGAATGGGCGCACGAGCACATGGCCTCATCAAAACATAATTGCAAACAGTACCTAAACCGCTCCCTGACTGAATTTCCCGTATAAACGCAACATAATGTTGTTATTTTTACTACTACCCATTGTACACTTACGTATTGGATTCTTGGGACATTAATTCCTTTCATATCGTGGTGAATTCCACTGAAAATTGTTAGCATTTGTTTTGGTTGATCAAGGCAGCAATCCAACACGATGTCTGACACTTCAATCGCATTCTGGCATTTTTCTATATAGAATCTATATGTAATAGATGTTGTATCACACCCTTTGCGGGCTGTGTCAGCTGTTTGCTGCTCCAATAATCCTTGCTAGAAAGTACACTTTCTTTATAAGCGTTGTTAGCCAATCATTATTTCAGTCCTCAGATATTTAATCCAACCAAAATTGGGTTAATTTCAGAGATTCGAACTTCAAATTAAAAACACTTGAGCGTGCATGGGTTGCCCTTATTTCGATTGATGAAAACAATTGGGACCTTCCATTTGTGCTAAAAGGGTTGAGCACACCTTCGTTATTTTGGGTCCGGTTTGGATTTGCGTTATTGAGACCTTTAAAAAAAATGTCATTGGTGGGGTATTACTCAGATATGCTGTATTCAATTGCAAAACTATCACATACAGTATAAAATGAGGGAGACATTCCAGATTTTCCTTCACGTTGTAAGAATATTTTCCCGTCGAAATAGAACAGGCCATCATATTGAATGATGGTATGGAAAAAACAACCAAGGCCAAGATGATTATGGTAATACCAATGGTATATAACGCATTGATAATCACAAACAAACCAGGACCCAGACATTTCAAGGAAGTATGCAAATTTTTCCCACAAAAAAAACCGGGATCGACTGCCCAAAGAAGATGCACAACACAGTATATTAGTCAAAAAATATCTACAGGTATGCTTACGGTAAAAACTACTGCCAATTTTTTTTTTTTGAGGCACAAAAGCGGGACAAACAAGTGCGGTCAATAAAAAAATGTTGAACGCACACCGCCCGCAAAATGTGCATTACCCACTCAATCTCCCGATTAGCAGGCGAAGCATATGCTATCTGCAGCTTGAGTTTCTCGCTCAAAGACGGACCATCATTAATTCTTATGAAAATTTTTTTCTAGCAAAATATAACAAGAGGTAAGGTTACTGGAAATAAATAAATTCATTGTTAAAAGACAAGCAATATGGGATCTGGTGATCAACAACAAAATATTAAGGATTGTTATTTGCAATATGGAGCTACACCACATAATGTTCATCATTGGAAAATATCCCCGGCTGATTATAAATTTTAAAATCAGTGATCAATTATTTTTTGAAAAATTTGTTATGGAGATCAGGGCAAGACAATTCCTATTCATCTTTTAAAGAAAGAGAGGATATCTCCACAATGAACCACAGGCTTTTCTCAGAGATTGAAGCCCTTGAGAGTTACGTTATAGTAATGATATTCTTGATCGTGATTCTCTTGATACAAATAATAAGAAAAAACAATTGCATTGGAGAGGGTTACGTCCAGATTAGGAGAATGGGGCAATGTTTTTACGGTCACGTGGGTTAAATGGGTTTGTGATGAATTGGGGGAGAGGAAACCTTAGCTGTATGTTCTTTAGTCTGGAAAAAGAGAAATTCATGCAAATAAACAATATTAAAAAGGCTTATGGGGGATGATGGTAATGAAAAATGTAATCAGCAGGATATTTTGGAAGAGGTCAAACTTTATAAAATTGTATTCCCAGAAGGAAAGTTGATTGTGGTGATTTTAAAACGTTTTGTTGAAAAATTCAAGGGATTTCCCATTTCTAAAGAATCTTCAAAGACAAAGTTTAGATGTTCCTATTCAGCCATAGTGAATGTATTTGAGGTATTAAAAAAAGGGTGTAATAATAAAAGTCCCGGGCTTGATGGGTTTACAGCTGAATTTTTTAAAAAATTTTTCATAGAGGTGTCTTGGTTTCTTTTAGATCAATCAATGAAGGCTTATGATTAAGTTCTTATCGGCCCACACAGAAAGGGGGGGTTATTATCACTCTTCTCCCAAAAGGGGTATAAACCCCGTCAGTTTTTAAAAACACTGGGGCCAATATCTCTTGTAAGTGTTGTATACAAGATTGCATCTTCAGTATTGCCCCGAAAGATTGACAAAGGTTGGTGACTAGTTAATCGTAATGACCAGTCAGGTTTCATGGTACGGTAGATTATGGGGAAATATTTAGACCCAGCTTCTGATATATATGGTGGTTCTACAAAAATTAAATGATATCCCCGGATGTCTCTCTTAATTGCTTTCGAGGAAGGCTTTCGATTCTGTTTGGCATAAATTTATTATTAGATACCTTAAACTATATTTAATTTGAGTGAGTCACTTCAAAAAAATGGATAAGCTTAGGTACAAGGATGCACAGTCATCAGTCATAGTTAATGGTCACATGACCCCTTTCTTCCCCATTCAGGTTGGGGGTCGGCAAGGGGATGGGCCTTTCTCCATACATTTTTCTTCTCTGTGCACAAGTGTTTTAAATCTTGCCGCAAAAATAATGTTTGAAATTAAAAGGTATTACTTACAAGTAGAATCTAAATTCTTCAGTATTGCGATGATACAAACATTATTGTTTTGCTTGTATGGAGAATCTTTTAGGGGATTTCAGATTACTTAAAAAATTTCGGAAATCTCAGGTTTGAAGGATAATATCCAAAAAAACCAAAAGCAATTTGGATGGTACAAAAAAATAGGTAGCCAGGATGTATTATGAAAAGATTACAATATAAATTGGGTCGTCCTTGGTTACATTTGGACTATCTTGGGGGTACTTTAAGTGTTGGTTTAGATAATATAGTGAAGTTAATTACACCATCTCAATGCAGGCCATACAAAACTTATTCATCACTGGTCAAACGTTTTCTGACTGTTTAGGTAGAGTTAGTTATAGTGGTTAAAGTCTTTATTACTACTAAATTTAAATCATTTGATTTCTGGCAATCCCCAACCCCAGACAAAAAGTAATTTACAAGATATAATACCAAGTTATTAATTTTGTTTTTTGGGGAAGTGGGGGGTGATAGGATTAACAGAAATCAAATGGCACTTATGATAAAGGGGGTGTTGGCATGATCCAGTTCGAAAAATTTATTGAAGCTCTAAAAATTCATGGAATCCGGCGGCTGCAGAAGGGTAGTGATAAGACCAAATAACCTTTTTATATGTTTGTTTCCTAAAGTAATTTTGAATATTCGGCAGCCAAGCAAACGTACTTGGGAACGTATATTGTAAAGTTTACAAATGCTTTGTTGGAAAGATGTATGATACGGTTGCAAAGATTTCACTATATGCTACACCCCTTGTCTAGAAGAGACGTTTTTGAATTCCAGTATGTGGTATAATGAGAACATTAAAAATTAATAATAAATGTGTGTATTACCATCTTGAATGATAGTGGTGTTTTGTGTAAAAATAATTAATGATCTTTATTGCCTTCTCAAATGGGGAATTCTCTCCTTGCATGATATGCAAATCAAGTTTAGTGTTAAAATAAATTTTTTAACTTTATATGGTATTTAGGACATGCAATTTCTAGGTCGTTTTCACCCCTTTTATCTCTGTCTGATTGAATATTTATCTCTCTACCCCCATACTGGTTTTTATATGCATATTTTAAACCTAAACAGAGGTAAAGGGTGTGGGTCGTGGTTAAAGTTATTTTATAATACATTTATAAGTGGCAATTTTGTTCCGTTTAGGTATTTCAAATGGAATGCAATTCTTGACCTTTGCAGTTACCCAAGTCTCAGTGGTATAAAATTTGTAGTACAAACTGGAAAATGCACACTGGAGGTGAGCTACGTTGTGTTCTAAATTCGTGTATATTAAAACCGTATTTTTTTATGTACGAATGTGTATTTAATGAAGATGGGAAATCTGATAGCCCAGTGTGCCTTTTTGCAATAACATGACGAAACAACTTAGGCATCTTTTTCGGAGGTGCGTTTGCTGTGAGAATCTTTTGGAATGAGTTTCACCGGGGTTAAGATGAAAAGGTTAAGGGTGAGATGAATTTGGTTCTGAATAAAACTTAATCCTGTTGGCAACTGGGAAAGGCAAGCAAGAAGATAAATATTTTTGTGATTATGATATTTTTCATTTATAGAGGCAGGGTGAAACATAACATTTACCTTTTTTGCAAGCCGCTAAGAATGGGTTAAGAAATACCGGGGATATTGAACGCTTATGTTTAAAGAGGAGCTTTAAACAAAAAGGTATTTGATAATAGTTGGCTCGGTGGAAAAACCTGTTTGATAATTGAATGTACTGTATGTACCTGGCCATTTGCAAATGGTATCACATGAAAATTTTGCATATAAATGTTAAATCGTTCGGTGTGAGTTGTAATTGATCTTGTATTGTAAACTCTGTCATGTGATTCATGCTGCTGCAATTAAAAAACAAAATAAATAAACAGAGGCGCCCCGTAGAAATCTTCGTGTGTAAGGCTTTGTATTGCATGACATTCAATGCACAGAGGGAAGAGCAATAGAGAGAGAAAGGTGTACTTTGACTTCTGGCGAGACGACGCGGGAAACTATGATTTTTTTAATTTTCCCATTTTTTCGGCCATGTTGGATGATTTTGGCCGCCATCTTGGATTTATTGTAATTAAGATAACATTGCCGATAGGCATAGCATGAGTTTGTGATTGTCCTAACAAAAAAAATGTGTTGTAGTTTTATTTGCTACTAGTTTAGATTTTTTTTTTTTTGGGACAAATATGCATTGTCATCAATTTTTTCCATTTTGGCGGCAATTATTGGACGCCATCTTGAATTTGATGTATAGTAGAAACTGAAATTGCCCCAATGACATTGGGCAAAGCTAATCACCAGATTTTCATTTATGCTTTCATCCTTTTAGGCCAATATATGACATTTTTTGTTTTAAATTTGACCATTTTTGGCGGCCATATTGGCGGCCGTCTTGGATATCTTCAAGAGCACTCACAAGTGTACCCCACCCACCCCCGACCCTCGGGGCCTTAACACTATTTCACCCCTTTCATTATATCCCCAATGTCACTGACAATTACTATTACGTTATTCCAAAGTGCTGCCAGCCTGCTCTTACCCTTCTAACTCTTCAAATGCTCATGGTTCTTTTGATCACTTGAATCCAGATAAACATAATTTTTAGTGCTGTTTGGTCAATGTAAGTTTGCTTTTGAATGGGAAAGATGAACATTGTTTTGTCTTGCTCATTTGATCTTAACCCACCTGGTTTCTACCATTGTTAAGTCTTTGCAGTAGGGCCCCGTTAAACAGGGTTTTGAAAAAAAAAATTTGTTACATCATCTGCAATCTTAGGGTGAAAAGAAAGACTCTCCCCATTGATATTAACCCCTTTCTTTTTCCAGTAAAGCTTGCGTATGATAACTTCCAGCGCAGCATTTACAGAGCTTTGTTGCTCTCTGCATGTAGTCGGATGGTGTGTGTTCCTTTTCTATAGATGGTCCTTGAATGATGCTGACATAACTTGCTATCAATTCCTGGTTCAACCAATGCCTGAAATACATCCGGTATTCCCTGATTAGATTTGGCAAAGACTATTGGACGATAGTTTTGTTTCAGAGGTCTGTAACGCTGCTTCTTAAGGAGGATGATAACAGTAATGCTCCTGACCAGTGCTTCATATGTCTGGTATTCTCCTTCTCTGAGACATTGGTGAAAAGATTCCGCTAGCTGGTTTTCAGCAACCCCCACCCCCCCCCTTCCTTCCCACATATATACCTTCAACAAACCTCATATTACCTGGAGTGACTTTGCCTTCCTCATGTTTTTTAATTAGAGCACTGTCACTATTTCTTCTTCTGGACCAATAGGTGGTATCCTTGGGTATCCAGTCTTAACCAGGCGGATGATACTGTTTACAATGCCCATAATTGATTTCGATATCGATAGGTAATAATTTTTTGATAAGCTACCCAATTATAGTCTGATTTTTTATTCTGTCAGTAAACGCATATTGTCGATTGTAACGAATTTCAGTTTGGAGGGATGTGTGTAGATCAAACAAAAGCGTATTAACAGCTTAAATGCTCAATTTTGTTCAACTTAATAGATGCTTTAACCCCTTTCTACATGAACCCTTTTTTGAATCGAATCGAATATGTAAGGCTTCATACCAGATTCAATTGAATAGATTGGTCGTATGAAGTCCGAGGCACGCTATCGATCCTTTGTTATAAATTTCGACATTTAAATGTCGACCTTTATAGCGCCTTTCAAATGTAATCAAGCGCTTCACTATTTATCTCCCACCGCTGCCACTAGAAAACGTCAACCCTTGCCCCCTTACAAATGCCCAAGGCATCCTCATACCTGTGGGGCGGGGCGCCAATGTACACAATTCCTAACACACATTGGCCTCAGCGGGACTCGAACCCAGACCTCTGGACGCATAACCCCCGCAGCGCGCGCAAGTGGCTGTAATCCCTGCTATTAACTAAAACGGGGATCCGTCTGCTCATTACAGTCCACGGTAAGGGTATTTAGCCGGCTTGACTTTGTTTCATTTTTGTATACTTATGGACCATCTTTTTCACATTCATGCGGGGACAATGACTATATATTAAAGAACAATATACAATTGTTGAATCTTAAAAAGGAATTTTATTATGGGAAAACAGCCAATTTTTGGAAAAATAAATATTATGACGTGACGGCATTGCTTGGTTTATTATTTTGCTTCGGGGACCCTTCAGGTAAAACTGACGTACGTATCCCTGATTGGAAAAAACAACCGATTACGTCATCGTACGTTCGGTTTTTGAATCAGTAGGGAAAAGGTACATTTTGTACTGTTTAGACATAATAAACCGTGTCCTTTGGAAAAAATATAGCAACTCTGGCAGAGGGCCATATGTACAAACCTTGATGTAAACATAGTCGATTTATATATATCGGTCGCCCCCGAATTGAGCAAACTTATACCTGATAACTGACACTTGACCCTGGTACCTGACACTGACACCAAACTATTCCATCTCGTTAACCGTTTATAACTACATACGCAAAGCAGCAAGCATTCTGTATCTCCGTTGTCACAGCGCAATCGATCAAGATTGAGACTATCCTGTAGTAAAGACTAGTTTCAAGGCATTTGAAGGCGTAGTAAAAGACCCTTTCGAACCTAACACCTATAGATGATTCCTATCGCTCTTCTAAACCGAACCTGCTTGATAGTTCAGTCGGTTAGAGCGTGTGCATGAATCGAAGGTCGCCGGTTCGAATCCCGGCCAATCGCACATGGGTTTTTTTTCAAACACTATCCGTGCGCTGGCCATACTCCAGGGAACCGATTAATACTATATATATTTTCAATTCAGTTCAAGTCCTAGTGTGTACTTTACAATGACGTACTTACCAGAATCGGGGTAAGCTATTATCTTAATAATTGTTTTTCAACATGTGCAAAAATTCAAATCAAGTGCAAAATAATGCTCCTTAGTGATAGCCATGAAACAGTAATAGTAGCATGTCATGTCAACGCATGAATTTGCAACATTTAACCTTGCATCAATAACTGGGGTTCGATTTGACACACTCAACTTGGTTTACATCCGATTTCAGGTGATGAATTTTCAGCTGTGCTTTTAATTTTGTTTTTGTATTGATGTACACAAAACTTCCAGAAACTTCCCCTGCAAAAGTAATCTCTATCAAACTAATACCCTTGACGTACGCGCCATGGCGACAGAGCTATGCGCTCTGTAGCCATGCTCACCGATACACTCTAATATCAAAACCCCTATTATAATTATTATACACCCCAAACCATTGCACATCTGATCATGAGTCGTCGGTTGTATCACTGGACCACATGTGCCCTCAATCCTGGACCACATGTGCCCGTCAATCAAAGAACGAATTAATGTCATGGACAAAATCGGAACTGGTGAGAGGAGGATTATAGGCCATGTAAATATTGTAGTCTGTATGAGTTGCCAAAACCTAAATACTTAAATGATTGGACCAAGCTGCCAAATTATATAGGGAACAAGACAAATAATGTAAACGTATCAGATTTTCCTTTTACCTTAGTAAACGTAAAAACTTTGGTGAGTGAAAAATTCTTATTTATTAATTTCTTATGTTGAATGCTTCAGAGTTTTGGTCAAGTTTGGTGTTTTGGAATTTATTCAGTGCATTTACCTTGTATATTTTCTTCGTAAGAAAAGGAACATTTTTTTAATTATGCCTTAATCTTACCGCTGTCGTGGACATCGAATTCTCTTGTACTGACTGTGGAAGCATACAACCTCTCAGAACGAAATGGAATCTTCGATCACGTCCCAACAAACTTTTAAATGAACGACGGAATAAAAAATCCTACTATACTCAGCTTCCTAATTATGCAGTTATGACGTATGGACCGGGATTGACGTAGATAAATTTTTATAAGCGCCATGTACGACCGGGGATCGATAAGCTACAGATTTCACGCAGTATGCCTTGATCGAGTGGTCCTATCCCGATTTAATTAGGATCCCTAACTATATCTTACTTCACGAGATCTTCTACTGTAGAGACCTGGTAGACTACGGTACTCTGATACAAGTTGTAGTATATCGAAAATCAACATCGATCCAGCTGGATATAGTCCTACCTGTAAAAGGGAGACCAAGATTCACTGTAACCATTACTTAATAGCCTTTGTATAGTAAGAAAATACAGGGCCTGTGTCATCAGCAGTAAAGATCTCAATCCACTTCTAATATTTAATTTTGGTTACGATTATGGTTATTATTTTCATATTTAATCATTACTAAGTATCCTCATGGCTACAGCGTTGTTGGCATTAGTAAAGAATTTATAATTCAGTAAATGGAAGTGCGTGTCCTTCCTGGAGTGGGGAGTCATTACGAGCTAATTTTCATATTATAAGTGGAATATTATATCGGGCCAATGCAAATTTGGAGAAAATTGGACCAGGCTGCTGCTGATAACCGCAGTACTAGTGTTGAATGCTACTCCTGAAAATGAACTGAAATTAACAGCACCATCTACTTCTTTCGAATCCAAACCTACTAGTCCAATACACAGCCTTCTGAGATTAAAACAGCTTGGGATCAATGACTGACGTCACAGAGCTTTCTTCTCACAGTTCCATACCAGATCTTACTAGAGCTGAAGAAGCGAAACAAAGATAATAGGGTATAAAGAAATGGGGTTTTTTAAAAAACGATGGTGGATGGAGAAAAAAGGTGAGTCGTTGTTATTTTGAGGAAACTGAACAGGAAGATGCCTCCTTCACCGTTGATAAGGTTTGGAAAAGTACAAATCTTCTGAAAACGGGACTCTCAGATGTTATGCAATCAAACAAAGGAATAGACAGTGGCGTAACTTGTGCAGATTCACAAAACGAATAAAATTACAAATTATTGTTATTTACTCTATCACGGTTGATGGCATGCATGGTCATATATAAAAACAGTTAAACACACACACCCATACTAATGAGCCAGTGCACAAACATTAATTATGACACATGTTCGCTCAAAAGTTACATATAGAATTCAATTCAATTTTTTTCAGCATAACATCAAATGCATATATATATCTTTATAGTGTCCACCAAGAAACACGGCAACAGGCATGTTTGGTAGAAGGTCGGATCTCGAAGCTATGTAAAAGTATAAATTATTCTTATACAAGGATAGCTCAACGACCTGCCAAGGCTTTCGAATTCTGCACGATTCTTTTTCCAATGGCTTAAACCAGAAAAAAATGCACAGGGGTCCAAACTAAAAATGGAAAAAATGAAAACAGTAGTGTCAAAATTACTGCTCGGCGGTATATAAGACCAAAGGGCGCTCAGTTTGTCAGCGACTCTTAATCCAAAAACCGTTTCACGTTGTAAACGCCATAATTTTAGACCGATCACCAAGATTTTCAACTTCAACCCCGTTACGTAAAATCAGCCAAAGTGTGTTGAGGCGACGAAAAATGGACGCCAACAGGTTTGTCACGATGATCACGGATATGATTATGGAAAATCTATATGATTATTCATTCTTTTCACGAATATATACCCTTTTCCCCCACGTACTGTATCCCACACTTACTGCTTCAATGAGATAAATGGCATGTATCGTTAGTACAACTAGTTGGGTTTACGAATTGATAATGGTTTCCTGTGCATGACTTTTGACAACATCAGTACAACTAATGTACGGGCATGTTTTACACTGACTTACCCCATGTTTCCAACCAGGTTCCTGATGGGCAGTCTCCGCCTCTATTTCAAGGGTTATTGACAATAGAGTGCACTAAATGTCTTTAAGTTCGGAGGGCGTCGTTAATGACAAAACGGGTGGGGCCGGAAAGGAAATAATCTGCGGAGTCTACCGTGGGCTCTCAATAATAGACAATGTTACGGATGTAATATTGTTAAGAGGGGGGAGCTTGGGTGATTGGGTGATTACATGGAACTAAAGGAACACTGATTGCTAGATTTTTGTGGAATAAGTTAATGCGTCTTCCCTAGACACTTCACCAGCCTTTTCAATACACTGCTTGTTATAGATACAAAATGGAACAGGGACAATGTGATAATATGTCGAAAAGAACAGTGTTGTAAAAGAAAAAGATTTGCTAGGTTCCACTGGGCAACTCCTAAGAGCTTATAATAAGTGGAGGACATAACACACGTGTCATGTGGTAACAATGGCCCTTACTTAGGTTAATTCTTGATTATTGTAGCTAACCAATAATTGTAATATGAACATTAAGATCGGTCCAGGTGAAAAGGTAAGGTGGAAGCGGTATATAAAACAGATGATTGACACAAAACGATTGATGGAAATGGCACCAGATGACCAACCCCAATGCGACTAAAAGAGAATTGGTTTTTAAAGACAAAAAGTAGACATAAACATAAGACAAACAAACAAAATATGACAACAACAACAACTACACAGAGAAACATACATAAAAGTTGAAAAGAAAAGAAGGTGAGATTGTCCAAGCATTAAATTGATGCATTCTAAAAGTGGAATGGGGCGGTTATGGGGAGAAGTAGACGATAGATAACGGAGGGAAATGAAAAGAGATGGCGCTGAAGGGGATGGGGAATGAGGCAGAAGGAAAGCGAGAGAGAAAAAGAGAGAGGGAGAGAAAACAGATGGCGAGGAGAGTGGGAGAAGAAACAAGAAAAACAGAGAGGGTGATGAGGGGGAGAAATGGAATGAAAAAGTATGCAGCAAAGGCGAAGGAGAAGAATCAAGGTATATTGTATGTGTCAATGTAAAACTGTTTGAGGCGTTAATTTAAATGTGTTTTTTTGGCGATAGAGTGATTGTTTCGGAAGATGTTCCAGGTTTTGGTCCCATTGTACATTATGATGATGTTTTTCTGGGCGTGGTTTTGGGCAGTGGAATATGGTATTGCGTCAGCTTATTCTAGGTTGTAATTGTGTATTGAAATTTTTGTCATGAAATAATGTTAAATTTGAAGTTAGATATCATAGTGATAGCATGTATGAAAAGTGCGGCTTGGAGTTTGTTAGTTCAGCTTTTTTAGTGTTCTGGAGAGAATAGTACACGGGAAATGTCTTAATGTTTTGTTTAAGTTTTTTTCATATAACAATTTTGACACCAATGTTTCCGATTACGAATTTCAGGGAGGAATCTGAACATCATGGGTGTCATTTTTTTAAAAATATGTGTCTTGGGTGTTTATAAGGGGAAAAATTTGTCCAGGGGTAAACAATAAAAGTTTTTAATGCGTTTGAAAATTTATACAATCTGCTTCGGTTGTCATAAGGTTTTAAAAAGGTTGAGTTGGCCATATTTATGACCTATTGTGTTTACTACAATAGGCTCATAACAAGTTCATGGTCATTATTTATAGAATGGTTCGATTTTATTGAAAACTGGTTTTAAATCGTTCAGGGGGTCGACTAAATAAGAAAAGGTATATTAGGATTCTGGGTTTCACCTTCGAACTGAAAACTTTTACCGGATATTACGAGGGTCTCCATTAGACCCTGTGGCCACGGCCATATGTTGCCCTCTTAATTATCTAAAATGACATGGACAACGCGACCTATAAATTTTCGGTTCCCTACAGTGAGACGAAAACATTTGGCCACCCCCCCATTTTTAATAAAAACAAAAACCTATGGATCTGAAATTTTACCCCCATGTGACATTGACCCGTTTTGCCTGGTTAAACTCTTTACTATAACACTCAGGTAGGGGCAAACTATACCTTTCTGTAATCCTTTGTGAAAGTACTGAACATGATGGTGTGAGTTCTGTAAGATGAGTTGGTGATGTAAGGTAACCCATTTCGAATGATGTTGAGTTGCTTTAGCCAGATGATATGCAGTGTGGTAAGGTGTGGACGAACAATTGTGTTGTATAATGTTGTGTTTTTAGTATGTGGGATGGGAGGGTGTCTTGTTATTCTGTAAATGCGTGTAGGTCTGGTAAAAAAATGATGGAGTTGATGTGCTGGTTCCATATGAGTTTATCATCCAATGGTGATGACCAGAAACTTAGTGGGATGAACTTGTGAAATGGGTTGGTTCTCAATGGTGACTGTATAATTGTGATTTGTATTATGAGTAGAGAACAGCAAATAGCACGTAGTTAGTTTTTAATATGTTGGGAGATAATTAGTTTTTAATATGTTGAGAGATACCTTAGTTTGTTTACACGGAACCAATCAGTGATTTTGTGAGTTCATGGTTTATGTTTCGAAAAAAAAGAGAGTTTTAAGTTTGAGAGGAAGATGTTCGTATCATCTGCAAATAAGATAAGTTTGAGTGTGTTAAATATGTTTGTGATATCATTCATGTAGATAATGAAGAGCAGCAGGCCCAGTATGGAGTCCTGGGAACTCCCACTGTAATTTCGGCAGTAGGTGATTGTGTTGAATGGGCGTATACATATAGAAAACTACATATTGATTGCGGTCTGTGAGGTAACTTGGGAACCAGTCCAAGGCAACACCACGAACACCATATAGTGCTGAAGCTTATAAAGAATATTGTGATCTATTGTGTCGAATGCCTTGGAGAGAATATGGGAAAGATAGTGTGATGTTTGTTTTTAAGTGCTTGATTCAGATCTGTTGTTAGTTCAAGGAGAAAATGAAGATACTATAACACTTTTAATAATGTCAAACGACACCCACCAGTACGTGTAATTTTATTAAATACAGATCTCGTTAAGGATATTTTGTTTGGGATTTGGATTTGCATTATGTCATGTCGTGTTTGTGCTGATATTTTCTAATCTTCAATACTTTGCGATGAATTTTGCCTCTTGTCATTTTTTATCTTATACTATGTTCATTACTATGATATTTTATCCAAATTTCAGCTTGCTACACTTATCAAAACGGTAATAGAATGGGAGAAACGTAACCAAGAAGAACAAAAGACATTGCAAGACAATTATGACCAACTTTTAGTGAAGTTTAACGCTGTCAATGCGAAACTCGAAGACATGCCCAGTCAGGTGAAAGAAGACGTCTACAAGGGTTAATAGAATGAATTTTTTTTTAATGTCATTACGAGTTATTTACATAGGGAGGAAGCAGATGCGGTAGCTAAATGCCCGGGTAAATCTAATCTATAATTACTTAAATGGGTCCATTTCAGTTAATATTGAGTACATATATTTCCGATTTGATAGGATTGATTAATCTGTAGGATGGATTGGTGCGGAAATTAGGTTTGTGGTTTTTTGAAAGTTAAAAAGGCGCCTTTTTTGCGATAGAATCGATCCTGTCTGTGAGATCAAGGTTGGTAGCTATATATTTTTATATGTTCTTACCCTTACTTCTTCTAGTGCTTTCCTCTGCGACTTGTTTATGCTGTTGTTCAACGGTTTGTTGTAGGTGGTTGAGTCCAGCTTGTAGAAATGGATGGTTTTTGTCTGCAGGTATAAATAACTTGCAATCTTTCTTGATGCCCCAGGTATCTTGCATCTGAGAGTTTGGTTTGAAATTTGGCAACTTGAGTTTTAAATTCGATGTTCTGGATCAGATTTAGTATCATGGACTCACATTCCCCAGACAACATTACAATGTTGGCCCAAGATAAGCCCAATATTGAAATTTTATTGGCCCAATAATGGCTTACAATATTGTACCAAGATTATTTGCTCATTGGCCCTAGAATGGACCAATATTGGCAATACAATAAAGGGCCAATAAAGAGCCAACCTTGGCCCAATACTCTAATCAATATTGGACCAAATTTTGCCCAATATTATTTTCTGCTGGAAATTAATTGGCATACATTAATCCAATTAAAATATGAGCACTAATTAGCACTTAATTAAAAATTGCATTCACTACCAATATATAGGACTGACCCCTCCCTCTTGATACAGGGAAAGTGTTTGCATTACTACTATTTACAAATAGGTAGTGAAGGAAGTTATGCAAAAAATGTGTGAACATTGGATAATTACCTTTTTCCTGACATGTACATTCTATGGTGTCAAGTATATCTATGGTTGAGTTAAATATGGTTGTGTTTACATTGCTTCCCTAATCAAACTATCTTGAAAATGATCAACCAAACGCATCATACTAATTATATTAGT
>JAMKCH010024078.1:0-21978 GCA_023653785.1 Ophioderma brevispina
TAGGTCATTGTATATTTCCTTGAGGTGTACTAGATCATTCTTAATTTCAGAGCTGGTACTCCCAATATCTAGGCTAGCTTAGCTGGAACCGAAGAACCTTGTCCCGCATTTTGAAGTGTCTGGTTCCTGTAGTCCAACTGATGATTTGTCTGGTAAACACCTTTTTGTACTCCACAAACTCCAAATGATTAATTTGACGCTATATTTCTGATTGGTACCTGGCTCATCTAAGCTCCGGCCAATTTGGGGTCCCTTTGTGTGGGGGTCTGGCGGACCGTTTCCAACGGGAAAAATGTCTGTCGTTTGTGGCTGCTGATATAGGCTGGTTGCGCACACTATGGTGTTGGGGTGGATTTAAGTGGTAACCTCTCTCTCTATTCAGCACCCATATTTTGGCCTCTTTGGGGACGCCCACAGGACTGCACCCCAACCAATGGTACCCAGCAGACTCCATTTTCTGTCATTTTTCAGGTGACCCCCTATACACACTAGCGTCTGATATTGGTACCTAGTTCATCTAACGCAATGTCTCGGGCTGAAGCACAGAGATTTGGGTGACAATATAGTCAAAATCTGACTTTAAACTCGGCCTTAACAATAGCAAGTTGACTTCTAACCCTATTTTCTCTTGTAACTGCTTAACAGGTCACCGTAAGTATGGCAACTATTACATTTACTAATTCCTGAGGTTTCCCGACAGAAAAAATCATTTATATTGCAATTTTTGCTAGTTTTGAGGACACTTATTTCTAGTGTTTGAGGTGTAATTTACACCAAGAATCTTTTATACTATGACTGAAGGGTACCTAGGTGCTAACACTTACAGATTGCTTGCAATATATAATTAACGACTGAGTTATAAAGTTTCCAAATGAGACAACTATTACATTAAAATTAATGTTTTAAAATAGTTAAGAGTGATACCAAAAATGGTGGAATGTTTATGTGTTTTGTCAATTTTCTTTACAATTAGGACATTTATCCAAACTGTCATTTGGGAATTTCCCTTCAGGCGGTATAGAACCTACTTAGCAACCGCATGTTCTAGATTCAGGACAACATAGCACATGTTGTCCGTAGCTTCTGAGCCCCTCTGCGTTCTTTGTTGTAAATAACCTTTCCTTCAGGATATTCTAATGAATCATAAAAAGGTTTAGAATCACGAAATGCACTTTAAACTCGAATATCCTTTTTCGGATATACCAATTCCTCTTTTGGAGAAGGTGTCTTTAGAGTGTGAAAGCGACAGGCATATCCTTCCTTTGAATCTCATGCCAAAAAAGACACAACGGACTCGGTGATATCGCAATAAGTAATTGACTGTGCGGCTATTGGTTGTTATTCTCTTTTTTTCGTGTACATATACAAATAGCCATCAGTGCGTAAATTTCTTGTTGACATGGGGGGGGGATAGGGTTGAAGAAACTTTATGATAAAATGGGGTTGCTGAAAAGATGCATGTGGCGCGCCCGAAGCGCGCTAAAAATTTTGACATTTTGAAGCAAAGTGTAATATAATTTAATTATGACCAAATGCGCGCGAAGCACCCGCGCGCGAAAATTTACCATTTTTAAACCATTTTGGTAAAATATGAGGTTATTTTTGGGGCAAAACACATGAACGTGACATCAACCGTGGGGGGGATGATTGAATTGACCATCCCCCCTCATCAAAAATATTGGGGGGGATATACGCCCCCATCCCCCAGATGTTCGCCTATGATAGCCTAATCTTTGAGTAAATGTAACCGTGATAGGGTATGTTTATACAAATTTTTGTTATTAACACTTTGTTGAGGCCTGGTGAAGAAACATGCTTACGTGATGGGCCCTGTGTAATATTAAGGTCTTGTTCACTCGCTTTGGTCCCTAATTAACATTGTCACAATCAGTACGAGTCCTTAGACCAAAATGAACCGCGTTGATGACACTTAAAATGACCCCCATCTGCGTATAATTAAATGAATGTACGGACCATAATTTCTAATTACATGACAAATATTCAAGGCGCACTTTCATTAACTTGATTATTCATGTTAACTCCTTCTTATTAACTACTGAGTTTATTCTCATTGTATAATTTATGTATTGTCTTGTATTTCATTATGAAGCACTCTGGCTTACGGAGCAGTGATCGGTAGTTTGTAGATTAGTAAACTGAATGTATTCAACGAAATGGGTATAAGTGGGAATTTCAGACGTAAGATTAAACAGAATAATCACAATTTATACATCAAAATCCTATAATCATGATTATACTCTTACATACCACTTATAAAGCACTTTGGGCATATTTTCATTTCTATTATTACAGTTATTTCTCTTCTCCTGTTCTCTTCCTCGTCTGTCGTAGTTTAAACAAACAGTGGTACCAATCCACAGCTCCTCGTGCATATTCTACATTGTGTTTTAAATTTTTAAATTGTATTTGAAATTTTAGTTGCGAAGACACAAGGTTTGTTTGTGGGTCATACGAACCATGTAGTTCCTATAATTATTTAATAATAAAAACATATGCATGTAAATGTGCACGCAAGTGCGTGCGTGGTGTGTGTGGGCGTGTGTGTGCGATATAGGTAGCGTGTATTTTTTTCCTTTCCGCATTCAATTATTTGATTCATGCGCCTCTAACCCTTTTGTCGCCTTATAAAACTCCTAAATCTAGCAAGGAGGTCCCACAGTTTTTCAAGATATTTTTTTCCATTGATTACTACTTTGGCGCTGATACACGTACATCCTTGTCAGCGCGAAGGTCATTAATGTTTCGTTACTGAAGCTGGGATTTAGAGGTTGCGAAATGTACGTTAGACCAATGGCGATATCCGCTAAAATCGACTTCACATGGCCCATTCAATTACATTTAATCTACAAAACGAACCTCTAACAACCCTTTTTGCATATAATCTAGAAAACGCTAGGTTGAACAACATTTTCTCAATCCAACAAAGATTTTGGATGAAGAAATTTTGAGAAAAAAAAAACACTGAAATTTGAATATTTAGGATTTTAGTTTTTCAAATATGCCGTTGCCTTCATCTCTTCGGTCAGCATACCACAAGTATGTTTGCATGGGAAGAGTAAAAGTAGCGGAGGTGTAGGTGTTGTTACATGAGATTGTACTAATTAATATTTAGCTCGTTCACCCATTGCCGAGCCCGACCCGGTAGTTGCGATTTGTATTTGAAGCAAGGCTGGCTAGCTTGGCATGCCTGATGTTTTGTGATCACGTATTGCGTGATTGTAACATAGGCTACTATGTTCAAAGTTAGTACCATATAACCCGGATACATTGTGGCGCAGATAGGACATTTTGCTGAACACATCACTTACTGGGGCTATCTCAAGCGGATCAATGTGGCCATTGGCTTGCATGGTGTATAGGAGTATCGTGTTACTACTGCAAAACACTGCACACACCCACAGCGTATACTCTGTTCGGTCTCGACGTCATGAGGTTAACGTATACTTTATAGCATCAGCCCAGAGAACATTTGTTTATATGAATTAGGTACCAATATCTGACCCTGGGAGTATATAGGGGGTCACCTGACAATGAACAGAAAATGGAGTCTGCCGGGTACCATTGGTTGGGTGCAGTCCTGGGGGTCCCCAAAGGCCAAATATGGTGCTGAATAGATGATAGAGGTCCCACTTAAATAATCCACACCATAGTGTGCGCACTGCCACGCCTATATCATCACACAAACGACAGACCATTTTTTGCCCGTTGGAAAGTGTCTGCCAGACCCCCCACAAAGGGACCCAATGGGCTAGCTTATATGAGCCAGGTAACCAGTCAGAAATAGCGTCAATTAATCATTTGAATTTGGGTACACAATGTGTTATACATACATCATCAGTTGGACTACAGGAACCAGACACTTCAAAAATGGGCTGCCTAATGTTCTTCTTCCATCTAAGGCTACCGAGATTTTGGGAAGGACCAGCCGGTTAAAATTAATGTAATGATCTAGTACCGCACCCCAAGGAATATACAATTACCTATTACAAGAACAAATATCTGCTACCCATTAGGCTACCAGAACCCCCCTAATGTGCCCTGCTCGGCCCATCTAGCTAGCTAAAAATTAAGGTACTCAGCTAAAAACGGTTTAGAGATGATCAATCACAGTCTAACGAATACAAAATAATCCCATACCCAGAAGAAGTACTACATTGTCTTGTTTCCACCAGATTCCCCTTTTCCATAAAATGGGTGTGGTAGCCATAAGGCCAGCATTACACTCCAGGTAAATGTGTATTCCCCCGAATTTACATTTGCTCATTTGAAGTACACATTTACCCCAAAGTCAAACTCGAGCATCAGCCCAGAGCTAGGTACCATATCCGACACTGGGAATGTATTGGGGGCCACCACCTGAAATGAACAGAAAAGGAGTCTGCCGGGTACCAACCACCCATTGGCCTGTGTTCCTGGGGCCCCCCAAAAGTGGCCAAAATGGGTGCTTGTGGTAGATGAAGGAGGTACCACTTAAATCCACCATCCACCAATCCCAACACCATTGTGCGCCCACTGTCATGCAAATCAGCAGCCACAAACGACAGACATTTCCCGTTGGAAGGGTCTGCCAGACCCCCCCCCCCCCCCACCACCCCCCACCACAAAGGGACCCCACCCCCCCAAATTGGGCTAGCGTTCGCCGAGCGAGGTACCACTCAGAAACAATGTCAAATTAAACAAGTAATTTGTAGAATACCAAATGGGTAATACCAGCAATGACAGTTGGACTGCGGGCACCAGACACTTCCAATATGTCCTCCCTAGATTCTGCTGTCCAACTAGGCTATAGCCTAGATATTGGGGGAACCACATGAAATCAAGTTTAAATGATCTATACACACCTCACAGAATATAGAATGGACCCAGACAGAACAAATATCTGCTGCCATAGCCTCTACCAGACCCCCTAAATGTGCCCTCGGGGCCCCATTAGAGGCTCGCCTAAATTTAATCCATTGCCTTGGCTGGACCAAACTTTGTAAATGCCCTTCGACCCAGGTAGGCTAGTCTATATAGAGCCTAAGATAATAACTCATCAGGTTTAGGCTCACATGAAAAAACTACAACCTTTGAATAATTTTTCCAATATCCAATGCAATCGTTTTCTAACGAAAGATGCACATACCTGCCCATAAAATAAATTAATCCAATGTCCCGCGTAAACATCTTAGCACTCCGCGTACTATCATTAATATATATCGTCCTGGTCACGACCATAGTGGTCGAATCTGATTTTTGGTTAAAAATTTGAGTTAATAGTTGATTCTGGTTGCATTTTATGTACTCTTTAATTGTACCAAACATAAAAGTGAAAGTACTCTCCTAACCAAAATAGCCGCAGTCGAATAACACGACATTTGTATAAAACGGGTTTCACAAAAAATCGAATACGTATTCGATAGCTTTGCGTGTCCAAATATCTCAAAGCACAACAGATAAATTGTGAACGAATCGTATTCGTTGGGACAAAATTGCTACTTCTTGCAGGGGGGGTATCAAAATCGCTATAGGTCTACAAGAATTAACTTGAACAATCGGTTGAAATTTTACCTTTCTATACTTCATTAGGGATTGGTCATGTTATTTCACTTTTAATTTTTGTGTTTTAAACTTATTTTTATCACTTGTACTTATTGAAACCTACGGACTGTGCGTCGTGAAAATGAATTATCCAAGTTTTGTAGTTTTAACCTTTGTACAAAACACCAAATTTATATTTTTTTGGTGGGGCATAGTGACATTAACCCTATATTACCCAAAGGGAGGAGTTACCACCCCAGTTAACTTTCCCTCGGTGCGACAAACACGTTCAAACAGATCGTTAGAGTCTTCCATTATAATTTTTCACATCCTTCTGCTAATTTTGGGGCAAACAAAATGTGAAGGTAGCACCCTCACCAGGGTTAGCGTCGAAGTCATTGGTGGTAGTGGTTCTACTACCTCACATAACCCATTATTGAAATGAGGATTTCTGGTGGTCAGTTTTACTGCCCATTATTCCTGCATAATGAGCCGCTAATGCATTTTTCTTATCATTTATATTTCATTAATCCATAACAAAATACACCATAATAAGGCATATTAACTTTAAAACCTATACACACAAACAAACAACAACAACAAAAATAAATCAAGTTTTTTAGTTAATAATAGAAAGTTGTATAATCATCCTATGGCTCCATATGTATCCTCGGCGGGCGGGAAACATAAAAATAATTTCGTTTTTTTTTTCCTACCTCGAGGACATTATTCATTCGCTATAATGATACTGGCTGAAAATAACCGGTATACCCTTTTTAGTTATTAGTTCATTTGTTTAAATAATTGTGCACTGTATGGCCTAAAATTATATGTTGTTAAACTAAGTATTTTCAATATCCAAATTTGGCCAAAAACCCGCATGAAAATCCAATATCCCCTCATCCTTTTTTTATGCAAATTTTCAGGTTTTTTTTTTCATTTTAATAATAATTTTATACATCTGACTTTGTCTTTGGAAATGACCACTTTGCCAACTTGTGAACTTTGACGTCTTTGTGTCGCCATCGGGTGAGATTTATGTTGGAAGCAGTAGAAAACGGTGAACCAATGCTATCACGGGTAAATACCAACATTCGAAATCATCTTTGCTTTATAATAATGAATTCTCGGGGTGTTTAACGCCCCACCCCTTAGTAAAACCGTGTTTAAAAATAGACTTGTAAACATATTGCGAAAGTTTTGATTTTCTTTATGTTAACATTTGATTCTGCAAACTAATAATTACTAATAATACATCATTTAAAAAAACTCGTCTTTCGGACAAATTGATATGTTCTTGGGAAGTGTTTGTATAATCGTTAGTGCCCTCTAAAAAATCGTTAGATTATGTTTAGATTTTATGAGTTATTACCCTTTATTGTTAATTCGTTTCAACAAGAGTTTGGTATAATATTTTTGTTTTTGTGTCTTTTGTTAAAAAAATATATCTCTAATATTTGAATTTTAAGAAAACGATAAAATAGACCACTTTTATCCTCCAAATATTTTGAGTTATATGAACATTCCAGTTACATTTTTAAATATTTCTGATCTCAATTTTTGATCTTTTTCTAAGCCAATATTATTGTGTTTTACAACATGCATACTATTATTTAATTTTTATATAACATGCACTACAATGTTTGTGTTTCCCTCCTTCTAACGTATTTACTCTTGAAATTTATGTTGTTTTCTTCTTATTTTTTCCTTCTTGCAAAAAATGAGTTAAACATATTGGCGACTAATTAAAGATAATAATTTGAAGGCGCCAAATTTGTAATAGGTTGTAGTCTGAATCGTTGGTCATGTGGTCAGTCTGCACTATATTTTTACCAAACAACGATAATCCAACAGTGAATGTTTCCCACTTTAAAAAAAACCGCTTATGGAAGTCGTCTTGTTAGACAAATTTGAATGGTGTCGTAACATAAACACAATGCAATAGACATCGTCATCTGTCGTCGTCCTTCTCATCATTATGACTCGTCACATCGTCGTCATCGTCCGTCGTCATCATCATCATCATCAATCATCATCATCAGCATCATCATCATCATCTTCATCTTCATCTTTCATCTTCAGCATCTTCAATCATCTTCATCTCTTCATCATCTTCATTCATCATCTTCATCATCTTCATCATCTTCATCATCATCTTCATCTTCATCATCTTCATCCATCTTTCAGCATCCTTCATCATCTTTCACAACATCTTCATAATCTTCATCATCTTCTCATCATCATCACATCATCATATCTCATCACATCATCAATCAGTATCATCATTGTCGTCGTCAAGCTCGATGTTTTCCCTTATTTTCAATCGTTATTGCCCACCCATCCTCACGGCCATCGTTATTCTTATCAATCATCGTGGCAAATCGTCGGCATCATCCTTTTAAAATAGTAACAACCCGTAGCTATAGTAATCTCAATCTCACCATACCAACACTAGAAATTAACGGGTTTCATGCAGTCGATTACGTATTCGACGCTTAGAGAACAGCGAAATCAAACATTTGGGTGTGACAAACATCGAACCACATTCAGTTACCATTTTGACTAAGAAAAACAGTTGTTTCTTGGTTTAAATTTTAATACTGTCGTCAGTAGTAACCATTCATGTCTTTAACATACACAATTAAAACTAGCCATTTACTTTTATTCATTTAATTACACGCATTCATAAAGTAACTCAAACTTTCAAACCCGTTTTCTCAGAACTAGGCTAAGCATTTATGCTGATTCGAGACACTATGCAGAACCACGGAAGATATGTAACGTTACAAGACAAATATAAATCCAGATTTTTGTCCAATCATTATTTCCCCCTATCCATAATAAACGTTTATGAAGACTATAATTGGGGTAGGGCCTTATTGGCTATGTCATTCTTAACACCTGGTAATGATGTGACTTTGGGATCAAAATGGCAAAAACACCAAAACAAAAGTGTCAAATTTAAACATGTTAAGGGATAAATAGTCTAGTATATGAAAATGTACGTCAGGGGACAATTGGTACTTGTCACACGCTCTTATGCCATACCTAAGAAAATGAATAATCATTGGGGATTTTGTTATGAAGCACAAGATGCTTATGATAGCAGTGGATAGTAATTTTACCATTGATACCAAAATTAAGGCTAACATACCCATGATGTTCATAAGAAATAACAGACAAAATTTCAATTGAAAGACTCACAGATATAAATAGGGCGAAAACATCAACTTGCACTAAGAAGCTAGGAATGTACATGTCATGCAGTTTTCAACTCTAAATGATGGCAAAAATACCGGTTGCTATGTAAATGGTAGTTTTAGAGCCATATTTGTGCACAATATTTCAAACATTTACCATACAATTATTCTGAGTCACGACAGTGCCTGTTAATAGACGGTAACATAAAAAACACAAAATTCTTTCCATTGATATGAAATAAAATACCAACATCATTAGTATGGCTTTACAATGACGCCATAAAGTCGGCAAACGGCATAAATTGCCAATTTCCACAGGTGAACAATAGGCAAAACATCAATAAAAAAGCTCATGTAGGTATAATCGATCTTTCGCAGTTTTATCTATAAAATGGATGGCAAATAATAGTTTTTTTTTTTTTTGTTAGAGCCATGTTCTGTACAACTTCTTTCTTATTATGCGCAATGATCCTTTAGAAACGCACTTTGATGGCATGTCATAGCCCTGATGAAGTGCTACCTTCTCATTACGTTACTATGTTTTCACTAAAGACTGGAAAGGGTATAAAAACAATAACCTGGAAGCTTTTTAAAAATTAGCTTTTTAGCGCCACCTGAGGAAAGGTCCCTGGTTCTTACAGAAACCAAGTTTTTTTGTAAAATGTTTGTGTGTATATAAATATAACTTTCAATGAAAGTTGATTGGTTTCTTTGACTTTTAATATTCGTTGATCAGGTTAGATACTTTAGTTACCTTATTACATGTTGGTGTGTTTTGTTGTTGTGACATAGTAATAGTTTTTTAATTTTCGGATATGGCACAATAAATGTGTCAATTTGTGCCATCCCACCCTTATTGTAGTAAGTAGTGGTAGTTAATCCAACAGTTATAAATACGGGTTTATCCCCGCGAAACGCGACGAGGGTGGCCCGGATTCACCTCACACTCGCAGCAACCGCCCTTACTCATTCCTTTCCACTTCACCGATTCAATGCATCTTCCATCCTCAACCAAACCCTCCTACTCTCCTCCTCCACTTGCTTCTTCTAAGATATGTGAACCTCTCTCCGCCTTAAACCTACACCTCAAAACTCAAAAGCCTTCTTAAAACATTGTCCTTTCATCCTTCCTCAGCATGAGCCCATACCACAGTACACTATTGCCTTCGCCAAATGGTCCATCGCTTCTTCCAAACCCAAAATCTGCATAAAGTCCTCAGTCTTCATCCTATCCATCAACTTCACACACACATCGCTCTCATCAGTGCTGATCTCACCAAACTTTATACACCATACCTTTCATCTTCAAAGGATATCTTTTCCCTTGCAACAACTTCCCACCATTCCCTAAAACTTACCCACCCATAAATTCACCTCTAGATGCTTGTCAAAGCCACCTCGCATCCACCACCCCAACTAACCTTATCCCCTAGGTACGTGAACTCGCACCTATTTTACGCATCACAAGACTTTCCTTGTTCCACCATCCCTCCAGGTACCTTCGACAATTTCCGACAATAAAATCTCTGGCCAACTTGTTTTTTTTTCGGGTTCAATTTCTTCATTCTTTGTGCATCTTCCCATGGATATATTTTCCCACATTCTCACACACCACCCCCTCTCCACCCCGGTTAACCAGCATTTTTGTCTGCCCAAGGTTTACCTTCAGACCCTTAACTCTCAAAAGCCTTCCTCCCTCCAAAACTTCTCCCTCAGTCCCTCCATTTTCTCGCACATTAAAACCAAGTAATCAGGCATACTAAATCTCACTATCAAACCTTCTTTTGCACTTCCGTAACTACATCCACATTGCAAAAATCAATGGCGAACGAAAGTACAGAATCTTGAGGCACTAACACCTTCACCTCAAATCCTCAGGGACAAATCGATCCATCTCTAACTTTGTCTTTGACTCTCATACAAACTCACCACGACTATAACCATTACTTCTGGTATCAAATTCTGGTCAAATTACTTTCTTACATACTCAACTTTTTTTTCAGAAGATTCTGCAATGCAAAACAATATCAGCATATTGAATGAATTAAGATTAGTTTAATTAATATTTAATATTGGCTGAATTCAAACTTCAATAAAATCAAATGAACAAATACGTAATCTACTTTGATATGAAACAACAGGGTTTATTAATTATATCAATTTACCAGTATTTCATGAAAATTGCTTTACTACAATAAAGCATGCGATGCAATTTTTTTCATGAATTTCAGCTAAATTCGAGTATTTTAGTTAACCATTATTTTACATACTTAGATATGACAATACTTGATATGTTGTGTAATTCAGGATGTGCAAAAACGTCATTTTTATGCAATCGCACCTTTAGTGCACATCCTGAAATTAAATAAGTAATATGTAAATAATGCAATTAAAATACTTAGTGAATTAACCAAAATCAGGAAATCAATCAAAGAACAAATTAATCTACATTTGGAAAAGTTTTATTTAATTTTGATCAATAATCAATATCGACAACGCAAAATTATTTGAAACCCTCTGGTGTGCTAAGATGCTAAAAAACTTTATAAAAAGTTCCATGGGAATGTGATGTTTTTATATCTCTTTCCAGCATTTAGCAAGAAAATGAGAAAGTCGTACCTCACCCGGGGTATATAGGACATGCCATCAAAGTTAAATGTGGGGGGGGGTCAGGGGTTGTGCACTAAGAATAATTGCTGTACAGTTTGCAAAGATTAGACTAATGGCTTTAAACTCTATTTTATTAAAACTAGTAAATTGCCATCATTTTAGAGCTAAAAATGATGATATCCCAGCTTTTCGTGCAAAATTTGATTTTACTGGTCTGTTGAAATTAACATTTGGCTGTTTGCAAACTTTGACATTATTAGGACGCCATACTACGGAAAATTGGCATTATCAATGGAAAGAAGAGGCCCATACCTATCTACTGTTGTCTCAACATCATAAGCATCGGTGCTTTATAATGAACTCCTTAATTCCCCCTGATAATTGTGTTAAAAAAGTTTAGTAAGAGCAGTGTTTGTTTACTTAAAACAAAACTATTTTAAGTCTGTTTTGGTACAGCTTGTGTAACAAGCACTGTCAGTGGTCCAAGAATGGTACATTTTTGCAAATATTGCACACAGTATGGTCTAAAGATATGTGTATATAAATAATAGTAAATCTGCCATCATTTAAATATCATTTATATTTTATAACATTTCATCATGTTTGAATTTTGACCTTTCTTGGCGTTTGATCCCAAAAGTCCAAACACCTTCCCAATGGTTAAGAGGGTGATATGAGCCAAAAGCCATGGCCAAAGTTAAGACCTATAAAATGGGTGTTGGGGAAATGGACATATAGAGTACCGCGTACTATCTGTTGATACACGTCACGTTGTTTCCACAAGTCAAGGTTTGTAGTTTTTCATGTGAGCCTACTAAAAACCTGAGGCAGTATTATCTTTCAGAGGGCCTACAGACTAGCCTACCTGGGTCGAGGGGCATTTACAAAGTTTGGTCCATCAAAGGCATGGAATTAAAATTTAGGCTAGCCTAGTTGGGGGCCCCGAGGGCCCAATTAGGGGGTCTGGTAGGCTTGACTAGCGAATTTGTTCTGTCATGGGTCATTCTAATTTCTGTGGGTTGTGATAGATCATTAATCTTGATTCATGTGGTACCCCCAATATCTAGGCTTAGCCAAGTTGGACAGCAGAGTCTAGGGCGGCCTTATTTGAAGTGTCTGGTACCGCAGTCCAATGTTCAAGTGTCTGGTATTACCAATTTGTGGTATTCCACAAATTCAACTTGGAATTTGACATTTTCTGAGTGGTACCTCGCTCGTCTAAGCCTAGCCCCAAGTGGGTCCCTTTGTGGGGGGTATGGCGAACCTTTCCAACGGGAAATGTCTGTAAGTTTTGTGCTGCTGTTAGACGTGGCAGTGGGATCACAATGGTGTGGATTTAAGTGGTACGCCTATACCCAGCACCCATTTTTGGCCACTTGGGGGGGTCCCAGGGACCACACCCACGGTGGTACCCGGCATCCTCCATTTCTGTTCATTTTGAGGGACCCCCTATACACTCCCAGTGTCCAGATATTGGTCCCTAATTCATCTAACCAAATGCCTCTGGGCTGATGCTCTTATTTTTTGTGTCGCTAGCATTAAAAATATTTTCACTATTTCTTGAAACTTCATTACTATGATAATTCCAAGTAATTGCAAAACGCCATTGTTTTTAATCTTGCCATTGATTTTAAACTTATCTAATTTCACCCTACAGCTCTTTACAACAACAAACCCTACAACTCCGTACATTACAACAAACCATACATTTGTTAAGCCTTGGACTAGGGAATAAAAACAAAAAAAAAAAATTTTGATTTTATTTTCATTAAAAATAGGTATTTTTAAACTTTAACTCTATAGTATCAGATCCAAAATTTTAAGGATCTAAAAACCCTATGTTATAAATTATATCTCAGAATGATTGAAATCAGCAAAATAATGTTTTTCTCTGCTTGTACGAAGTAAAACAAGCACCTTTATCATAAAAGACATTTTTCGAAGATTTAAAAAAAAAAAAATGAAAAAAATAAATCGACACATCTGTGACATTACCATTCAACAAATTGTCATTAATTTGACCCTGGGGGTTCTGCCGGGATTTCGGAGACTATTTAACTTATGTTATGCTGAGATACGAAGATTTGAGAACTAATTAGTGACAGATGACCATTATAATCGCGAATAGTAACTTTCGAAAGTAATAGGCCATGAATTATATTATTGTTTTACTGTGTCATTAGTTTTTCATGTATATAGTCCAATCGGCATAACCAGAGCACTTGAATAGACTTGCAAAGAGTCTGCACTAAATGTTTGGATGGTTTCAAGGAACTTGACCTGCGGATTCCAAATCTCGATGATCAACTTTTGCTCCTTGAGCACTTTGAGATATGGAAGGGGGTAAATTACAGGGGTCAAATTTGTAAGCATTTCATACGGATTGAAAGGTGTATGGACATGTCCATCTGGTTCTAAGGATTGAAATATAGTTTGAACTATATGTTGGATAATTACTTTTAACACAGTAGGCTTGAAATGGTTCAAGGTCAGTGCTAGGGTAACAATTAGAATGAACACCTTTCTCTTCAAAAATAGGCTCAATTCTTCATGCTTATAGATAGCAAGTAAATAATTGTTATGTGATTTGTTTGACATTGGGGATATGTAACCCGGGAGCTAGCACCATTTTGTAACACATCATCTAGTAACAAAAGGTTTGAGTGATTAAATATGTGACAGACTGACAGTAACGCCTGAACACGCTATTCTTAAGTGCTTCAAGTGGTGCCTTAAGGAGAGGGGGCCAAAACAAAGTTGTACAGGGGGCAAATTGGTAAATTGATCCAATCATGTTAAAAGCACACCATGCTGTTTATGTGTCTAACCATAAGGATTCATAAAGGTATAGTTTGTAATAGTACAGGACCTAAAGTTTCAGAGTTATGCTAAAACAGCAAAAATCAATAAAAGGGTCAATTTCAGTTGCTACAGGGGTCAATTTTAAAATGCTCCGATTTGGATAAAAAATGGTGCAAATTATTGTGGAGCTAATAGGAGAAAATTAAGGGAATAGTTTTGAGTGTCTCAAATGCTTGCTTGAGAAAGTAGGGGGGGTAACAAGATCAAGCCCAATGAATGCAATGGATATTGACCTTCTGTGTCCCCTACATCGGAACAACTAAGCATTTTAAGGACAGTACTCAAAACTATTCGTTATTTTATCCTATGAACTCCCCCAATAATTTGCCCCATTTTTTATCCAAATCGGAGGCGACTTTTAAAAGTTGACCCTTGTGTACAACTGAAAATTTGGACCTTATTATTGATTTTTGCTCTTTTTTCGGCCTATAACTCTGAAAACAATCTTTAGGCTGTACATATTACAAACTTACCTTTTTAGAATCCTTATGGTTAAGACACATAACATGGTGTGCTTTTCAATGATGGATCAATCAATTTACAAAACATTTGACCCCCTGTACAAACTTTGTTTTGGCCCCCCTCTCCTTAGGCACCACTTGCGGCCACTTAAGAATCACTCGTTTCAGGGGTTCCATTCAGTCTGTCAACATATTTAATCCACTCAAACGGTTGTTGTACTTGAGATGTGTGCTGTACAATATGGTGTGCTAGCTCAGGGGTAAGGGGAATAGTGTTAAGGCCCACAGAGTCTATGGGAGATCAGCACTTGACCTCGATTAGATTAAAAATTAAAGTTAAATGTATATTTCCGGCTTGTAATTGCCATACGAACAATTGATTAACCAATTTGAAAACCCATCGGATCAATATAAATGTTCACCCCACCATGTACATGAACAGTTTTTTGGCAAACACAAAAAAGTTGTACATATAGGAAAATATAAATCTTTTAATCCTTAGAACCAGATCGTCGGCTGAATGCAAGACCAACGTAAGTGCAGTTTGACTAATTTTGCAGGAAGAACATTTTTGTGTTTCTATTGGATTCTATAGGTGGTGTGTCCATAATTATAGCAGGTATTACAATAGGAAATGTATTTGTATGATATAAATGAAATAATTTCTACTTGACAAACGTAATTAAATATTTATTTACAAAAGAAGAGAACGTAAGTGAAATCAGTATTTTCTAGTTAGTGCAAGACCAACGTAAGTGCCACTTATGTTTGTCTTGCACTGAAAAAATGTTTAATGCAAGACCAACGTAAGTGCCACTTACGTTGGTCTTGCACTGAAAAAATGTTCAATGCAAGACCAACGTAAGTGCCACTTACGTTGGTCTTGCACTGAAAAGGTGCACAAATTCTTAATGCACTTGACGTTGGTCTTGCAATGAAAAGGTGTTGCAAATGTTAATTGCAAAGACCAACGTACGTGCCACTTACGTGGTCTTGCACTGAGAAAGGGGCAACTATTGTTTAATGCAAGACAAAAGTAAGTGTCAACACGTACGTTGGTCTTGCATTAAATTAGAGAAATTAACCAGTGAACAATTTTGGATATAGACCCAAAATTATTTTTTCCAAAATGGCCGCCAAATTCAAAATGGCCGTAATAGAGGCAAAAATGCAAATAAATTTGTAGTAGACGCTGTTGCACGTATGGTTTGTCCTTAATAATGCTTATTCTTCCTTGCCTTTAACAATTATGCATATGGAGGGACTTTGAGGTTTTTCAAGATGGCTGTCAAATACAAAATGGCCTCCATAAACGCTCAAAATACCAATAAAGTAGGATAACAGCTGTAGCATAACAACATCACTATCGGTTTACCTGAAAGTGTGTGTATTTTAACTAATTAAACATGTTCGTGACCCGGATAGTCTTGTGATAGGATTCAAGACAATCACAAATTAGTAATGGTAGTCACTAAAACTGTAAAAAGTGCTCTAAAAGAAGTAAAAACATGTGTAATGAATAAAACTCGCATCTACTGTACCTTTATTTTGGATATATATATATATATATATATATATATATATATATATATATATATATATATATATATATATATATATATATATATATATATATATATATAGTGCTACACTGTTTGTATCACTTAACAGTGTATGCTAGAGTGTGGGTCTGACATTTCGATCCAAGCAGGATCTTTATCAAAGGCAAACTGACAAGACAACAGATAAGACAAACCATATTATACAGACATAGAACAAAAGACAGGAACCTAGCAAAAGAAAACAAAGAGAGGACAAGGGAAGGGATGGGTAATGAGTAAAGGAACTGGGAGAGAAAGCTGAAAAAGAACAATGGAAGTTAATGAACAAAGATATCTGACGATAACCAAGAAATCAGTGGGGCATGGAAAAGTGGAGGAAGGATGAGTGATGGGCAAAGGGCCTTGGAGAGCCTGCTGAAAATAGAACAATACGAGTTAATGGACAAGGGGATGTGTGATAATGACCTGGAAATCAGCGGGGCATGGACAGGGTGAAGCTGAAAGAGAACAATGGGATGACGAGTAGCTAGTAGGAAAGACATAATAATCAAAGGAAGGGGCAAAGAAGACCTGGAAATAAGACAAAACCTGAAATAGAAAAGAAAACAGTGGCAGTTATAATAAAGTTAAAAATTGAATGGTGAATTAGAAACAAGAACTAAATAATGTAGGTACACAAGAGTGAAATGAAGGGGACATAATCGTTCCCTTCCTGGATGTTGAGACCATGGGGCTGGATGGTGAGTAAACGCTTCATCCACACCTTTTCTCTGCTGAGACCGACAGTGTCGGGCGGTTGCCAAGAAATTCGATACCATGTAAGGTCATATCAGAAGTTGTATGGTTAGGTAAATTGAAGTGCTGACCCACCGGACTGCTCCGAGTTGTTTTTAGAGCTAGCCTTACGTTGTAGTCAACAAACACGGATGTTTATAGATGATTCTTCTTGAAATTCCATTTTGGCTGCCTTTTGGGGTGATCAATCATTGCTCTTTTAGACACCTATTCAAGGATCATCATGTAGGTGGATGGCTGACCGTATAATGTAAACTCATAGTTGGAAATTAACAAAAGGCAGCTATTAAACCAAACGCAAGTTGCACACAAATTCTTCCGATTCTCTTCCCACTTGGTTATGACTCGAGTAAGATCGGGCTGTAATCAATTACTTTTTCGCAAAAATCTGCCTTCTGCATATGCAAACTCTGACATAATATTCCATGGCTGGAACGGAAGCTAACCCGTGTTTAGTAATATTTGCTTTGTTTCTTTTGATAGAGATTCGTATCTAAAATAATGTTTGGATTTCTAGTTGTCAATCATAGTCACTACGTCAACTCTTAGCAATTTACTCTTTTTTTTTTTACTTTGCAAGATATATCTTTTTATACTACTATGATTTGCGGTTGTCGTGATGGCGGTTTGTGGTATTACTCGTTTATTTAAAGCCGCTCTCGGTGCTTTTTACCACAATGCAAATAAACTTCATCGTCATCATCGTCATCGTCAACGTCATCACCATTGTCATCCACAACCAGTATAATGCGAACTTCAAATTTGAGGGATCTTGCACTGATAGGTGGGCCGTGAGTAGTGTCGAAATGTCCAAATCTAGTGCTCCTTTAAATGTGCAACAAGAGATTTCAAGTCATCTATATTTTATGTGATATGTAGTGATTTCATAGAGATTAGACACTCAATAGATTCCCTACCTTTACTTGGCTGCAGAAATGACTTAAATTGAAAACAAAAGGTGATTTGTATATGCTTATATTTCAATAAAAAACATGGGCTGAATTTCATATTTGCTCCAATAGGAAACCAAAAACAGTTCTCAGCTTAACCCTTTCAGATGGGGATATTTTGATAGAAAGCTTTAGACCAGTGCCAAAACCAGAATTTTAACAATTTTTATGGACACCTGTTATTTGAAATCTCTTGTTCCACCTTTAGGGTAGTTGGGCATCCTTTTTAATCCTGGTCATATATATAGGTCACGGTGTCAACAGCAAATTGATTTGTTGACTTGGAATTCTTGGCGAATTCGTTTATGTAAAAAGAACAGACATGGACCAAGAACGGATGCCTGAGGCACACCGAGGTCATACCGGTTACTTGGGATGTTTTATGAAAGACATTACTTCATTTTGGTATGATTTTTAACCATTGTCTATTACCAGCGTATTTTCAGGGTTGTTGCCACTGCTAGTACATGTGCAACTGTATTTTTCTGAAAATTTCATATATAATCTTGTAACCAAGGTTTTTTCAATCAAAATTGTTTGAGGGGTCCAAAAATCAGGGTTGTAATTTTTTAAAGTTTGTTCTTGCGTGTATTGTAGCGGGCAAGGCTTATACAGGGGTCAAAATATAAAAGGCTCAAAATGTTTTTAAAGTATACCATTATGATCAGTATCTTCGAAGGATTTCAGAAAGGTATAGTTTGCGCTATCTGAGGGTTATAATTAAGGAGTTATAAGGCAAAACAGGTTCAAGGTCACATTGGGGGTAAAAATTCAGAATCATCAGTTTGTTTAAAAGTTGTGCCAAATTGTTAGTCTTACTGTACAGAAGCCGAAAACATACGGGTCGCATTGTATGTGACGTTTTGATGATGGTTAAGAATGCCAAATATGGCCGGGGTCCACAGAGTCTATGGGAGATAACTAGCCATATCTGTAAAAGTCTCAATTTGAAGGTGAAACAGAGAATCTATATACATTTTCTTATTGAGTATTGCCCAACGAGCGATTTAAAACCAGTTTCTAGAAACCTTACGAGCAACCGAACAGATTTTAAATTAAACACTTTTATTCTTTCCCCTGTACAAACTTTCCCCCCTTATAAAACACCCACGAACACATTTTAAAAATGACACCCGTGATTTCCAAACGTGATATCCAAACATTGGTGTCAAAATTGTATATGAAAAGAATGTAACCAAAAGATCAATTACATTTCCCCACATACTATGCTATATAATTTTGAATTTTGCTACCAAAATACCGAGTGGTTGTAAATGTTGTATCAATGTATAACCTTAGGTCTGTGCAGACTGCGCTTTCAATATAAATTTATATATCAAAATAAGTACCAACATTCCTCTTTGTTACCTAACAATGGCGTAATAATCTCATGAACTTTCAAATTTCCAAATATTTGCTGAAAAATAGGCCGATTTTTAACTATCAGCTAAAAAGTAGTGCAAAGGCGGGATTTTGCCCAGGTTGTCCTTTAAATGAAAGAAATAGCTATTCTAACATACATTGTAAGCTTCATGTATATCTGTAAGAATTTGTTGAAAGGAAACAAATCTCCGGTGCATCAACCCACGTACTCCGCAAGTTTGACGACCTACCTTACCCCTGGAAAAGTAGTACATTTTATTCAAAAATGAGAGCAAAGCATGGTTCTTCAATAAACTAAAGCCGTTTTTAATTCATTTGAGCGTGTTTCTTTTCTTTTTGCGACGGAAGAAAAAAACCTTAGGATAGTGTTTCAACAAACTCTACCAGGTTAAACTGGGGTTAATGCAGAATGATATAAAATAGGCAGAAAATCACTGATATTGACAGCTGCGATTTTTTGTGTATCTCGAAGCAACGGATTAGATTTTCTAGATATACAATAGAACTCTGGAAAATCTAATCCTTTGTCTTGAGATACAAAAAATGGCGAACTGTCAATATCAGTGACATGCCATGACGTCTTTTCATTCTCACGAATTTGTCAAAAAGAATAGTAATTGGCACATGCCATTTAAAGGTGCAACGAGAGATTTCACATATCAGGTGTCCCTAAAAAAATCGAAAGTACTGATTTTTGCCCTGATGTAAAGCTTTCAATCAAAAATATCTCCATCTCAAAGGATTAAGCTGAGAAATGTTTCTTTGGTACAAAAATTGTGAAATTTCTAATTTCGTATAGGAGCAAATGCGAAATTCAGCCTATGTTTTACATTGAAATATAAGCAAGTCAAAATCACCTTTTTACGACATTTCTGTAGCATAATACAATGTAAGAAATCTATTGAGTGTCTTATCTATTTGAAATTACTATTATGACACAATATTTGGGTGCCTCAAAATCTCTCGTTGCACCTTTAACTATGTATTCCCAAAAACTTCTAATTACGAGAGCACGTGTGGTCCAGTGGAAAAACCAGACTCATGATCATTAAACCTTAATTCGTGAGTTCAAGTTCCGTTGTGGCACGTGCCTTTTTCTGGGCAAGATACTTAGTCTGAATTGCTTCGTTGACCCAGCGATAATTGGGTATCCGTTATGGGTAATTTACAATCTAAAAGACCCTTTGGGTACAGTGCTGAAATCAAATGATGCATAACAGCACTCAATGGAGACCAATAGACACTGGGTGGTAGGACACTCAGTCACACTGACACGGTAGAAAATCATGGCACCGTCATGGTATGTAAATATCCGTGGCACGCACTCACGCACACATACACACACACACACTCGCGCGCGCGCCAATACACACACACCACGCCAATACCCCCACACATGAAATTAATATAGACTGCGGAAATGGAACGGAAAATTATAGCAACGTTTCAAAGATTCAACCTCATAAAATGAAGAGAGGCCTAATAATACAAGGCAATAAAGCGATAGAAGAAATAGGTTTTATTATTCGATAGTTCGAAGCCCTGGCACAATGAGAAATCTAACTGCAATGGCATGAAAGCCTGACAAATATATATTGCATTTTTAGTCAGTCTGGTTTTGCAATTGAAAGAAATACCATTCATCAATTCATGTTTTTTTGTTTTTTTTTATATCTGTTATACAACCCTGTGCTGTATGCTCTTTACGTACCAGTAGAAACAATCTGGGTCAGTAAAGGGAAATTGTCACGGTGGATAGGACTCAAACAATGAAATGTTTGTGTATTTATTAATTGGGAATATTTTTATTTTGTATTATAAGTGGTGACAATTATTTGTCTCGATAAGGACTTTGGCGTAAGTCTAATAGTGCGGCAAAAGCGGGGTGTGGATCTCAAAGAATGCAAATTGCATCTTTTATGTTAGAGACCCGAGCGCGCCTTTGTTGTAAACAACCTATTGTAAGTCAGCCTGGGATTCTATGGAATGCAAAAGCGCACCTGTGGCAAACCTCGCTGTCGCGCATTTAATTTCATTTCAACGTTGTGATTTGGATGCTGGCGAAAACAGCAACTTGTCCTTGTCTCAGGGACAAACATATAATGTAGTGGCATGGTGATACTCGATGGGGAGTGCACTTATAATTTTTCGTGTTGGGTGGTCCGGAATGCAAGTTTCTACTGAGATTGAATTAAGGGCATGGCCGTGACACAGCACATATTTTCTGGGGATGTTACCTGACGAGTCGACACCAATCCACTTCACAAGTTCATTTTTTTTAATGGATTCCTAGCCACCTTTCGTTGTTTCATCTTGTTTCGCCCTATATGGTTGGATTGGATTCTGGTTTCTGATTTTTTGCTTGTAATCTCTTACTATCTTTTAAGCGGTTTATGTCATCACAGACTGGTACTTTTCTATAAACCATCTCGTTCACAAAGAAACGGTAAGCTACCCTTAGAATTCAACAAATTGGCACATTTTGGTTAAAGTACATTTCTCACGTGAATTACTATGGTCATCACTTCAGGTATGCTATACCTTCCATTGGACATTTGCAATATACACACAGTGAATTCACTTCATCAATGGACAGTGACCGCATTTTAGTGTA
>JAMKCH010024079.1:0-24773 GCA_023653785.1 Ophioderma brevispina
TTATCCAAATGAATTTATTTGTATTTCCATCCCTGCGAGTATTCCGTAGCTTCTGTATGGTAACATTAGCGTACAATATAATGAGTGTAATATATATTGGGGTACAAAATGTTCATTTTGGGTAAGAAACCTATATTTCTAGATATTGTTTATAGCAATATACCTTCCAATGTGGTCTTCCATGTCAATTTTCGTCAATTACGACACCGAGGAATTTTGGTTTTGGCTTACTCTACCAGTTTTTGTACCGTCTAGTATGACAATCCAAATGACTTTTAGGTTACGTTGTTTTTTTAGCTTACCCTGATCATATCAGTTTTAGTTTTTTTGTAGGCATTTATTGAAATTGTTGTTAGCCTTAAAACCCATTTTTGTTACTATGCTCTTTTAGTTCTTTCCAATGATCATACTAATTTCATTTGCAATATCTTTATGAGAATAAATATAGTATATCTTAGCGACAAGGATGAACGTGTTAATTTAGATTGAAATTGTTTCACACTAGCATTGACATATAAAATAATAATAGTGGTCCTAAATTGACCCTTGTGGCACACCCCATAAAGATTTCTCTAAGTGCCCTTTACTAGATTATATATAACCACACCATGGTGTCTTCTGTTTGGCAGGTAACTTTAAAACCATTCCAATACTACACCCCGAAGCCATAATGTTCTAATTTAGATAAAATATGATAATCTGTACAAACGCTTTTTGATAATCGAGATTTACGCCACTGTAGTTTCATTGCGTTCAAATTGAAATTATTTTTTTATGTACAAACCTTATTGCCTTGATGTCGATGGTTGGGTCTGAATCCAAACTGTTTCTGATTAAAATCTTGTGCTTATTTTAGTGTCCAACACATCTAATTGAAGACAGTCTTTTCAGAATTTTCGAAAAACATGGTAAAGATAAACAACTGGTCATATAATTGGAGTATATTCGGGGTCGTCGTTTTTTATAGAGGGGTTACAACTTTGGTCATTGTTGAGCTGTTTGGCACAATACCCGTTGATATAGACAAGTTTAATATCATGTGTAAAGGTTTACTAATTGCATTCGCAACCTTTTAACGATATAATTTCAAATGGTATCATGGCCTGGGCTTTTATATTTTGAGTCAAACTTCATTATTATTTTTAGTATGTTATCGTCTACTATCCCGGGTTGCATAAATACGCTATTTTGAGTGATTTTTCAGATAGTTCATAGTAAATTTGTTCTTTACTGCGAATGTTCTTGGCGATATTTGTCCAATGTTTAACAAAAGTAATATTAAAATCACCGGCAATATCTACGGGTTTACAATTAGATCTCCTGCAGAATTCCTAAATTGAGACTGAGTGTTTCTCTTTTACACACGCCCTATAATGCTTTTTATAGTCTTCCATGTCAGTCGAAAATGTCATTTTTTTTTCCGTTGCTGAAACTCTAACATAGAACTGACGTTGGATTCCGTATCATTGTCTGGCATTTATTCCTGAACGGTTTGTATTTTTCTAATTTTTGAATTAGTTGGACGTTGTTTTCATTCTGTATATCAATTTGTTTTTATTATTAATGCTGGTGTTACCAGTCCTTCGTTATCCATGGGGAAATAGGATCTTTTCTTCTTTTAACATACTAGTTTTGTCATAGGAATACATTCAATCATACCGCTCAATGAATGTCTCATCAAATATTAATATCAGCATCTGCACTCTTACCATCCAACATTCCACTCCAGTTTACAGTGGCAAGTTTATTCCTTACAATTTTTCCAATGTTACCATCATACATTTCTTATAATGTTCTTTATTTAGGAATCGTTTTTTCGGCGTATTTTCTGCTGACACGCAAAATAGTAGGAAAGTGATCACTAATATCAGTAAGGATAATTACAGTAGCCAACATCACAATCATTAGTTAATATATTTGATTTAAGTGTGGCAGCGCTATTGGTAATTCTCGTCGGTTTTAACATGGTTTGGTAAAGGAATTGCAAAGAGTGTTAACAATATTCTGAGTAGGTCTATGAGTATCTTCTTTCTTCTTTCAAAGGTCATGCTTAAAATCACCCTAACGTAATTCAGTTGTTTTCATATTTATTTTAATCAAATTGGTTGGATTTCTTTAATTACGTCATCTATAGAGTTGAACCCACGATTATATTTTTGTCGTCGTTTTGGTTAATCTCAATGAAGCAAGATTCATAGTTTGATGTTGCACTATTGAGGTCGTTTTAGAAACACACATTTGTATTTAAACTGTATTAGAACTAAACATACCAACACCACCTTTTTTCACGAGTTACTCTATTCGTAAACTCAAATTTATAACCAGTAAGTTGAAGTAGTCTAGTGGTTTATCCTTAAAGTGAGTTCTTGATAAACCTATAATTGTGAAATCCCTTGACCATCTGTATTACACACTCTTTGAGACTTTCACATTTTTTCTTTTGAGACCCTTATATTAATTTTATAATAGAAAAATTATCAGATCATTGACATAGGCAGGTCTCCTTCATTTCGTGAGACATTTGATAAGTACATCGAAAATGTTCCAGATGATCATATTGCGATTATATTTTAACCACGGGACTCACTCTCTTGATACCTTAATGGATTAAAAATCATGTTGTTCATATTTCATCCCATTTGTTCATATTTGAGAGATGATTCATGGAATTTACATTATCCTCTCTTACATCGGCTTTTTTCGTTGTTTAAAGATATGATTTGTTTTATCAGAAAGCATTTATACAAATTCTTTACATGTAAAACGCAGTGACCTCATTGGATGATTTCCTTCGATTAAATTCGGTACTTTCTTAGATAAACAGTTTACACCCTTTTACATGATATATCTCTTTGATTAGATTTAAACTGTTTTTGGAGCAAGACAAACAAAATCAACATTCAAAACTTTAGAACTAACTACAAAAATATTAAAATGCAATACAAATACAATAGGTCAAATATGATTGGCCAGTGCAGACAAGTACAGATCTATAAGATAATGATTGAAGAACTTGCTAGGGAAACACGCATTACTATCAGCTTAATTGAATGATGAAAGTGGCTATGTGTGGCTGTAAGTGGTCAATTAATTAATGAAGTGCCACTACTTAAGACACTGCGGGGAGTAACAAAGCCTTGAATTGGGATTTGATTCAAATCTACTTAAGTAGCAAGATAAAAGAGGCGTTTTGTGAGTAGGCTTTCAGCCAGAGGGTAGTAACCTGTAAATATAATAGGTGTGAATTTGTTTGTATATATCAGGAAAAGTGAATAATGAACGACTAAGCCAGATTACTGAATGGATGACCAATCTATTATTGAAATGACCAATCATTAAATAGTTAATTTACCTGTGCTCAGTCACACATAATATAATAGAAGGCCTTGTAATTGTAATATCTGTCGCCATGTTTATCTATCAGTACCGTTATAGATGTAGAAGTTTGAATTTTATTATAAGAATTATGTATGTTTTGTACTTTAGTTTCCAAACACTTTAGCTTTCAATTTGGGCATGATATGTACATGACTTGCACATGCTGTTGCACCCCATAATGTCAATCAGTTACTGTGTTTAACACATTGTTTATTACTGTCATTTTTTCTCATTAGCCCATGCTGGCTGTGCATTACATGCTCTGCTATGAGAATCTAGATGATCGTACCATATCTTATTGAGGTCTGCCTGCTTCCTAATGACTACTTTCTTACCAGTATCCTCTCCATCAGGCACTTTTTACCCACCTAGCCCGCTTCACCAGTTCTTGTGCACCTCCATACAACTTCTTGGTGTAAGGAGTTAGTAACTCTTGTACTCCAGATTTGGTACCTGCTAACTTTCTCCTAGCCTTCATGAACTTCATCTTGTCATTATGCCTCACAAATTTCACCACTATGTCCCTTCCTCTTCCGGCTCTTGGTTTACCGATGCGATGAGATCTGTCCAAGTCACTCTCAGGTAGTGGGATTTCCATTGTTGTATTAGCTATAGTTGTGATTATTTTATCAGTGTCCTCACCTTTTTCCTCAGGCACTCCTGTTACTACAACACAGTTTCGTCTCGTGTAGTTCTGGAGTTCTTCAACAGATATGCATCTCAATAATAATAAAAAATACAAGTATTTGCTTACAGTAGAATCATACTTACATAAAGTACCATTTTTTGGCATTTTACACAGTAAAGTATAGGAAGGTGGCAACCACCCCATACCTTCCGACTTTGACGGGGCGCCCTGACCTCCCTGAAGCTGATACCTCCATTTTTTCCCTAAAATGACCACAAAGGATGAACTTACAATTACATAAAAGCCTTAGATCGTATTCGTTTGCGTTTTTGCGCGACAGGGGATCATCCGTTGGGGGTGGAGTGGTAACCACCCCCCCCCCTTGGTTGGACAAGGGTTAACAATGAGAGTAAATTTACAATTTAGAGACATACCTTCTGTTGTTAAACGGTCTGCTTCATTTGCTGGAAATGGAAGAAGAACAACAAAGTAATGGACATGATTTATTTTTTTCTTATATTTGTATTGGTTTATGGTGTGTATGGAAAAAACAAAATATCCTAGTTTTGAAAATTACAAAGCAAATTTAATCTGACTTCCGTGTTCAATATACCGTATACCTTTGATTAAGAATAAAAACAAGAAGGAAGAAAACAAATTACGACCTGGCACATTGAAAGACCATCATATAATTATAATTATATTTTAAAATTATTATGATTTAAAAAAGGTTAATTCCGCAACTATCTGTCTGAGTGAAGTCGAAAAAAAAGTTGGACTCACAACGTTGTTATTTCAAAAGCTATGCCAAAGTAATTTGGCTGAAATATTGCTATGATAATGTTCTTGATGCTCTAAAGTGGACATGGTATTTGCCTCTACGATTTAGGTACAGGTCAATAAAGATTTTGTTCTACCATTTTCGGCCTATATACCAACATCTTGAGGTCAACTGGCAACCTTAGTGCAAATAAAACAGGTTAAATATCATAAATCATGTGGCTTAGAAATAACAATTTACTGCACTAAAGGAATGAAATGTATGTCGTCGATTCTAACCAAATATTCCAAAATTTGAAATATGAGATAATATTTAGAGAACAGTCATTAACACACGGACCTTTAATTAGTACACATCCTAAACATGATATATCGTAATTGATTAAAAGTTAGATTTGTTAGGTCATAATGGAAGGGATTACAATAAAACACTTTAACATTATATAAAAAAAGCAAAATGAACAATAAAAAAGAGAAGGATATATGTGAGTTCGATTTCATGAATGCAAGATTGCACAACACATAAAAAAGGTACCAGAAAAATGACATGGCTGAATAAATGTTTTAAAAATTACTATCAGACTAAAGTGAAAAAAAAAAGAACATATGAAGAAATAAGAAATTGATAAGAAATTAATATCTTGTTGTTAAAATATAGTCAAAAGAACATTTCGTCGGGTGCATTACAAAAAGTAAAAAGTAAGCAAAAGTAAAGACTCCTGCCGAGCAAGCTCATGCGCGGAGTGTCCATCTCTCTTTCCTTAGCGTTTGGGCCAGACTCCTCCGTATTATTTTTGCTGTGGGGGGTTCGCCACTCCTCCAGCACAGCGAGTCTGTTACTTTCCCAGCATTGAATAACGCTGGTACCCATTTATATACCTGGGTGGAGAGGAGTAATTGAGATAAGTGCCTTACTCAAGGGAACAACACGTTGGCCACAGTGGGACTCGAACCCACGATCTTTGGGGTGCGGGACGAGCGCTTAATCCATTGGACCACACGTGACCTCGAATTACATAGTGACGGATGTTGAACAAAATACGAATATTTTTGTGTGTCAGTTATAGATTTAAAATGAGAATATTTACTAACAAAAGTATTTAAAAAGCCCTGGTGGGAATACACTTCTATGACATGGGGTTCAACACCCGTCATTATGTAATATGTAATACACCAAAGTCTTTGTTATGAAACATACGTCCAATTGCCAAATTTCTAATTAAGGTACTTGCAAGCTTCGACACTTGGTATATTTGAAGATTTTAATATTTAGAACCATTTCCTTTAATTAGTAAAAATGATAAGAAATTCAACATCCGTCACTATGTAATACACTCGACGATTTATCTTGAAAAATAAAAAAAACGCTAAAAACGCAAAAAAGTGCCGGGGCAGGGGGGGGGGGTTCTAAAGTATCCAATATTTGTTTTTCGGCGATTTCTCACTCGTGAAAAATATTTTCGAACTCTAATTTTTTGTAATTGTGTAACTTATCGATGCGCTTCTTTTCCACAAAAAATGCTAACATTTCTCGCCCGTTAATGAGGTCATTAGGCACCAACGGGAGTGTGATTTTCTCGCCCGTTAATGAGGTCATTAGGCACCAACGGGAGTGTGATTTTAAAAATAACACTCCCGTTGGTGCCTGGAGGGGGTCCTAGGGCACCAACGGGAGTGTGATTTTAAAAATAAAAATTAGCAAATCCTATGCCAGAAATATTTTCTTCTTATGTATGTTCATATGCATGAATTAAAATTAATTATATAATCAGGAAAAAAAAATAACCCTTTATGTGCTGAAAAGCAATTTCATCACGACGCGATTGCCGCCATTGTGTACAAACCTATGGCAAATACATGACGTAGTTACTGCCCCAAAATACAGGAATGATACACATGGTAATGTTGTGACCTTAACACTTAGGGCCCTAAGATGTTTCATTCACGTTGGTGACTAAGGGGGGTTCCATGGAACCCCCCCTAAGGGAAACCACTTTCCCAAGCGAATTTTCAAATGAAACTCATACCCTCTATGAGGGGGCATAGGGACTAGGCCAAAGGTTGCCAATATAAATGAGTTCCGGGTTTATAGTGGAATTAGGGGCAAATCATTGTTTTCAGAATGCGTCAAAACGCTCAAAAGTAACATGTTGTTTCCGCGACCCCTGCTTCACGGTTATACACATTGACACAATATGTTGATGTTTATATCTGCTCTATAGAAGGACCAATTTACAATATTTAAACCAAACATTACCATTTTGTAACATTTTGTATTTTTGATGGGGGCATTCGTATTTGCCATAGGTTTGTACAGCAATGGCTCGCAGTCGTTCGATGATGGAATCGCTTCTTTCAGCACATAAAGGTTAATTTTCTGATTATGTATTAATTTGTTTCATGCATATGAACATAATAAGCAGAGAAAAATATTTCTGGCAAACATGGTTTGCCTAATTTATTTATTTTTAAAATCACACCCCGTTGGTGCCTAAGGGGGGGGGAGTTCCTATGAGACCCAAGCTATTATCTCATTAACGGGAGAAATTTAGTAATTTTTTTGTATGGAAAAGAAGCGCTATTACACAATTACAAAAAATTAGGAGGTCGAAAATATTTTTCCTGCGCGAGTGATAGAAATCGCCGCGAAAAAGCAAATCTTGGGTACTATGGAACCCCCCCCCCCTTAGGCACTTACGTGTAATATATATTAGTAAATATGGATTCACACCAGTAAATAACATGATAAAACAGGTTAAGTCCACCCCCATTGCAAAACGACAGGTTTTTTTTTTGGTGACCCTCGCCTAATTATACCCTAAAAAACTGAGAGAAATGGCGAGATCTGGGTTTGCAAAATCATGGTTGCTATCAATATTAAGTATTCATCTCGCCCATTTTGTACACAACAGGAATGAATGGGACCAGTATTTAGTGGGGTGAAACTTATAGGAGCAGTGTGCAGAGACTAGCAAAAATAGTTTGTGACCTCCACTGACCTCAAGGTAAGTCAATTTTATATTGTCAACTTGTTTTCAAAACACTAATGATACTAAAGCATCCCCCCTGGCCTAAGTGTTGTACGTTGACAGGGGGGTGTGGGGAAGAGGTGGGGGTGGGGGTTGGTGGTGGCAGTGCAGGAAGAACTGCTCGAGAGGCGAGGCTAAGGGTGCAAGGCAAGGGTAAGTGTGGAATGGGGCTTTAAAAAACTCTAGGCTGGCTGAATTTTGTGAAGCGAATGTAAAATGACCGAGTCTAAAGGTGCAAACTCGCAGTCTGGCTTGTGCAAGTTTTAGCCGATTAGCCACACTGTATGTATAAGATAGGCCACGACAACTTTTTGTGATGTACATGCCGGGTTTACCAATGATGGCAGCCCTTTTTTTATCCAGAAAGTAAAGCTATTTGATTAAAGGGATGAGTAAAAAAAACCTATCCAATAGTAGAGCGCAGCACATTAGAGAGAGAAATAGGGCCTATGATATCGCGAATCCCAATGCGGGTTTAAGATATATCTAATTATTTTCGGCCCCCCCCCAGACCTCAACGCGAGAGACAGGTACAGTTCACTTTCCTACGTGGCCTTCCATGACTTTACGCACTCGACATGGCCATCCAGTTGTTTTCACCTCTTCGTGAGGGTGGGAGAGTGCCGAAAGTATCAGGCCCAGGCGAGGTGAATATCAAGTGTCTGTGTTGCGCTCTGTCACACAGATTACATTAAAATAAGTGGCGTTTGAGAAGAAATCCAGTGTCGAGAGGAAAATCTGACTATTTATGACTGACAGAATAAATGGGGCGCTATTTAACCCCACAATGCAGTCACATTTACCATCATGCCATCTTAACTGTCATACGTCCTCGTCACTCATAAAAATAATTGGAAAAATAAATAAAACTTGATACATGTATCAGTTTCTGGGAAGGAGTTCAATGAATCATACCATATTAAAGAACTATCAGTGAATTGTTAAATCAGCAAATCTGAAAAAAATCTCAAAAATAGATTTTTGAATTGTATGTAACAAGTACAGGATTCCTAACATACCCGCAAAGGATAAGGCCAGAAGCAACTAATAAGGACAGAACAGAGGGAGGCTTTAGTCATTACATGTCCGAACGGACACTTACTACAACACGTAAATTGAATGGAGAATCGTATCTTGGAACACTGCCGGTTCTTCCGTTTCTGTCAATTCTACAGCTGAAAGGTAATTATGAGAATTCTACAGACTTATCCTTCACTTTGAAGGTATTCCTGCAAATTTCAATATTTTTAAAAATAACTGATAGTGTTCTTTAAGGAACGACACGGTGTAGCAAGTAGAAACGGAAAACCTGTTGAATAAGATTGTTGAGTGAGGGGAGGATCGTCTAGATTTTTGGCAGAACAAATATGCCACATCTTGAAAAAAGCGTTTCTTATAAAACTTAACATTTCTCGTACTGGCTTTTAAACCTGTTAAGATACCACCTTATTTGACATAAACATAGACCTGTACCCTTTGTCATCATTTTGGTGGAGTACATTTGCTTAGTTAACCACCGTGCATTCAAATGGTAATCCGTGGATAGGGTAAATAGACTGATACTTGATCAAAAGAATGTAGCTCGGCCTCTTCTACTTATCGATGGAAGGAATTATCTTTACAGCATATTAAAGATATGAAACAAAAGCTTTTCTGAGATGATACACATATGTAGAATATGTTATTTACAAATTCAAAATGCGGACACAATCATGGGTCAAGGTTTTTTTGACTACACCCTGAGATCATGTAAATTTAAAGTGTTACTCAGCTATATTAGGACTTTGGTGTGACAGGCTTACAAGCAACCACCCCCCAGTAAAACCCCCTCCCCGAGTAAGGCCCATCCTTACAGGCTGTTTGAACCCCATACAAAAAAATATTGTCTCTTTAATTTTTAGAACAATTTTATAGCAGTGGCGACACCAATTTTGACATCTTGATATAAGTAGGGACATGTAAGCTAAATGAGCTATCATATCTTGCAACACAAAAAAAAATCAGACAGAATCCATGTGCTGGGTAATCTTGCCATATAGGCCTGACAAAATTCATGATTTGTTATGTTATAGCGCCCTCTATATGCCATATTCTCATAGAAAGACGTGGGAAAAATATGATTTTAACGAAAATACAAAATCATATTTGCCCGCAATGATTTTAGTTTTGTAAAATTTGCACAGCATATAGTTAGTGGACTAAATATTCCAATTCAGTTGTCAAAGTGTGGGTCGCGGCTATAATTTTTTGTTTTATTTATGGTTTGTTCATAATAAATGAGACTTTCAAACAGCTTGTGCTCGTTCACTCTCAAAGGGCCTAGGCCGTCCAATAAGAGCAAGGTATTTTATTTCTGATATATGCTTTTAACGCAATGGAAAACTAGAAATAGTTTTTTAGTGAAGCCCTATATAAGAAATTAAGACAGTATGTAGCAGAATATGGGATATTTTAGGTACAATAACTCTTTGTTGCTCACTGAATTAAAAAAATAAAGTAGAATAGAAATTATTCTCTGTTGATTGATCACAACATTCTGAAGGAGGTTTCAATATCGACATTGAAGATGCATTTAATTTACAAAATCTGAGGGTCTTAAAGGATTCACATAGTAAAGAAAATGAGAAAACAGGTTAAGTCCAGCCCCCATGCAATGAATTGTTATGGTTTTTTTTGGTGACCCGCGCCTAAGTAGTATACTCCTAACAACCTGGAGAATACTGTGCGAGCGAGATCTGGGTTTTGCAAATCATGGTGCTATCAATATTAAGTATAGAATCTGTAGGAATATCAAAAAAAGGTTGCCCTTGTATATGTATAGTTGAATCGACATAACCAATTTAACCGTATTCTTACAGGGGGAAACACCCCGACTGAAGAAAAGTGACTTGACCTCCAGGGTCCACGGTGCAATGCTTGTCTTCACGGTCAGTTAGCTGAAAATTTTGGGGGATAACTATCCTAATTTCATGATGATGGGTAGGAGATATGGTGATTTTCAAGCAGAATGGTTAGCGTGTAAGGGTCTGAGTGAGATGTTCCATTTGGAGGAGAAGAATTATATGACGTTTTCATCTCGCCATTTTGTACAGGAACAAATGGGTACCAAGTTTAGTGGTGTGAAACCATATTTCTAGAGCATATATGAAACATCGTATGATTTACAAAGTGTATGCCGTGTAAGCAGGGTCGTGGAAATGTTAAATTTTGATGCGATTTGACGCACTTCGAAAAACAATGATTGCCCCTAATCCACTAATTTCCCGACGATAAACGACTTGTTTATACTGTCACTTGTGGCCTTGACGATAAGGACCCCTCACAGGTGGGTATGTAGTTTCATTTGAAAATCCCTCGGGAGATGGGTCCTTAACGCCCCCCCCCCCCAGGCCCACCAATTGATTGCAAAACACAAGGCAACTACGGAGGTGGTCCATCTTCTTTCCTTGGTGTTTTGGCCAGACTCCTCCGTCTATTTTTTGCTGTGGGGGGTTCGCCACTCTCCAGCCACAGCGAGTCTGTTACTTTCCCGCATTGATAACGCTGGTACCCATTTATCCACCGGGTGGAGAAGGAGTAATTGAGATAAGTGCCTTACTTCAAGGGTACAACACGTTGGCCAGCAGTGGGACTCGAACCCACGATCTTTGGGTGCGGGACGAGTCGCTTAAATGGGACCACACGTGACCTCGAATTACTAGTGACGGATGTTGACAAAATACTAATATTTGTTGTGGTCCCGTTATCGATTGAAAATGAGAGATTTAACTAACAAAAGTATTTAAAAAGCCCTGGGGGAATACACTCTATGCCATGGGGGGTTCAACACCCGTCATTATGTAATATGTAATAACTCCAAAGTCTTTGTTATGAAACATACGTCCAATTGCCAAATTTCTAATTAAGGTACTTGCAAGCTTCACACTTGGTATATTGAAGTTTTTAATATATAGAACATTTTCCTTTATTTAAGTAAAAATGAAATATTTTAAATAATTAAATATGGTAAGTTGTGATCAACAAGTTGAGTTACAAAATAAAAAAACAACGCTAAAAACGCAACTAACAATGAGAAACAGGTAATCCAGCCCCGCCTTGCAAACGAAGTTGTGTGTTTGTATGGCGCCCCGCTCGCCTAATTAACCCTACAACCTGAGAGAAATGGCGAGATCTGGGTTGCAAATCATAATTGCTATCAATATAAGTATTCATCTCGCCCTTTTTGTCCAGGAACTAATGGGACCATATTTAGTGGTGTGAAACTTATAGGAGCAGTGTGCAGAGACTAGCAAAATAGTTTTGTGACCGCCCCTGACCTCGGTAAGTCAACTTGTTTTTCCAAAACACTAATGATACTACAGGCCCCCTGGCCTAGTGTTGCTGTGCAAGGGGGTGGGGGGTGGGGGTGGGCAGTGCAGGAGAACTGCTCGAGAGACGAGGCAATGGCACGGTAAGTGTGAATGGAGCTGTAAATCACTCTAGGCTGGCGAAGTTTGTGAGCGAATAAATGACCGAGTCCCTAAGGTGAAAAACTGCAGAGTCTGGTTTGTTGCCAAATGTTTTTAGCCGATTAGCCACACCTGTATGGATAAAAGATAGGCCACGACAACTTTTTGTGTAGTACATGCCGGGTTTTACAATGATGGCGGCTCTTCTTTTGTCCATAAAGTGAAGCTATTAATACATGTAAATTTAAAGTGTTCAGCCAGCTATAATAGGCCTTTGTGTGACAGGCTTACAAGCAACCACCCCCCCCCCCCCGAGTAAAACGCCACTCCCCGAGTAGGCCCCTCCCCTTCACAGCTTTGTTTGACCCCATACAAATTGTCTCTTTTTATTTTTAGAACAATTTTTTTTTTTATAGGCAGTGGCGACACAATTTTTTGACAACTGATATAAGTAGGGACATGTAGAGCTATCATCTCTGCAAAATCCGACCAATCCATTGCGGAATCTTGCCATATAGCCTACAAAATTCCTGAATTTGTATGTTATGCGCCCATCTATATGCCAATTCCTCCCTAGAAAGATGTAAAAAACTAGATTTTAAGAAATACATATTTGCACCGCATGGAATTTAGTTAAATTTGCACAGCATTAGTTTAGTGGACTAAATATTCCAAATCAGTTTGTCAAAAGTGTTCGCCGGCGATAATTTTTTGTTTATTCTGGTTTTGTCATAATAAAAGAGCTTTCAACAGCTGTGCCCTTTCCTTCGCAAAGGCCAGGCGCAATAAGGAGCAAGTTATTTTATTTCTGAATATGCTTTAAAGCCATGGAAAACAGAAATATTTTTTTTATGAGGCCTATTAGAAACTTAAGTAGATAGGCAGACTTGATATTTTAGGACAAATACTTTTTGTTGCTACTTGAATTAACAAAGAAATTATTCTCTCAGATTGACACACATCTAAGGAGGTTTTCAATAGACATGAGTTCATTAATTTACAAATTCTGAGGTCTCTACAGGATTCACACCAGTAAAGAACATGAGAAACAGGTAAGTCCAGACCCCTTGACAATGAAGTGGGTTTTTTTTGGTGACCTTCGCCTAAGTATACCTAAAATCTGAGAAAATGGCGAGATCTGGGTTGCAATCATGGTTGCTATCAATTTAGTATAGAATCTGTAGGAATATCAAAACAAGGTTGCCATTGATATTTATATTGATCCGACAAACAATTTTTAACCGTATTCTTAAGGAACACCTGACTGAAAAAAGTGCCTGACCTCCAGGGTCCACGGTGCATGCTCAGTCTTCACGGTCCAGTATCTCGAAAATTTTGGGGATAACTACCCTAATTTCATGATTGATTGGTAGGAGATCTGGTGATTTTCAAGCAGAATGTTAGCTTTACGGTCTGTGAGATGTTCCATTGAGGAGAAAATGACTTTTTCATCTCGCCCATTTTGTACAGGAACAAATGGGACCAGTATTTAGTGGTGTGAAACCATATATTCTAGAGCATATATGAACATCAAAATGATTTGCAAAGTGTATGCTGTGGAAGCAGGGTCGTGGAAACATGTTACATTTTGAGCGATTTTGACGCACTTCGAAAACAATGATTTGCCCCTAATTTCCAGACGATAAACCGGAACTTGTTTATACTGCACTTTTGGCCTTGACTTAAGACCCCTCACAGGTGGTATGAGTTTCATTTGAAAATTCCCTCGGGAGATTGGTTTCCTTAGCGCCCCCCCCCCCAGGCACCAATGTGATTGAAAACACAAAGGCAAATACGTGTTAAAGGGGTTATATTTAAGATACTTTTTAAAGGTATTCTTTATAAACTATTTAACGCATTTATTTTGGCTAAATCAAAGAAAATAAATACTCATGTTATTTGTTTCCATAATTAAAGTAATTAAATGTCACTGGGTAATTGATTTTATATGTATTTATTTTTTTCACCCTGCGATATTTAAGAAAATCATTTAAAAATTAATTAAAGGACAATGGATGCTCCTATTTAGACGATTCTTTCATTAATAATTATGATAATTCAGTATAAATTGAAATTTAAAAAAAAATACATATTTCACATCAAAAGCGCTCTCAATTTTCAAATGTTTCGAGGTCTATAACTCGTTTCGTTAAAATATACATACATCCAAAACGAAAATGAACGTAACTAGAGAACGCTACATGCTATGAACATGAAATTTTGACACCTATATTAATCAAACCTATAGGGCATAGTGAACCATGAAGGCCGATTTCCAAATTGTGTTCCAAATTCAAATCAAACCATGAAATTATGCGATTGGTCGATGGTGGATTTTTCAAAACTTTTGTGAAAAATTAAAAAAAGCAAAAAACTAAAAAATTAAAAAAAAAAAAAATTTTAGGAAAATGAAAAAAAAAATCAAAGTTCACTGTTTCAGACACCATACTACCCCAACGAGAGATTTTATATATCAGGTGCCTCTAAAAAAATCGAAATTACTGATTTTTGCTCTGATGTAAAGCTCTCCATCAAAAATATCCCAATCTGAAAGAATTAAGATGAGAAATGTTTCTTTGGTACAAAAATTGTGAAATTTCTAATTTCGTATAGGAGCAAATACGAAATTCAGCCTATGTTTTACATTGAAATATAAGCAAATCAAAATCGCCTTTTTCTCTCTTTTAAGACATTTCTGTAGCGAAATACAAGGCAAGAAATCTATTGAGTGTCTAATCTATATGAAATTACTATTATGACACAATATTTGGGTACCTCAAAATCTCTCGTTGCACCTTTAATATGGCATAAAATGTATATACATTGGTTTTAATTAATTGATTTATTGTGTATATAACAGAATCTGTGTATGAATTTCGCTTTTTTCACAATGATAGACTTACACTTACCAATATATGTTTGAACGATGCCCTGTCAACTTTGAAAGAGAAAGATAAACAATGATAGTAAATATTCAATTTAGAAACTTACCTTCTGTCGTTATACGGTCGGCTTCATTTGCTGGAAATGAAAGAATAAGAACAAAGTAATATAAATCATTTAAATTGGTCTTATTTCGTATTTTAATTAGTTTGTGGTGTGTATGGAAAATAACAACAAATTGGAAAATTGTGTTTAATATACCGTTTACTTTTGATTAAGAAAAAAAATAAACAAGAAAAAAAATACGACCTGCCACCTTGAAAGACCATCATATCATAATATTTTGCAATTATTATAATCTATAAAAAATAGTCTAATCCCACAACAAGTTGTGCGCCTCTGTATTCAATGTTTGATACATAAAAAAATCTCTCTTGTGACTCATGGTTATAAACTGAACACACAAAAAATAATTTTTCACCAGGTCATATCTTAAAATCCTGCCCATCAAAATGAACCAAAATTGCACACAGGATTACTTCAATACTATAGTCTAAAAACATGTCATTGACTAAGCAGTTGCAAACTGACAGAACAGTGAAATGCGCTGACATGGAAGACTTTCTGGACCTGATGTCCACGGTTCAATAGGACAATGCCAGGCACCATACAGCTCAGCTTACAGCACTTTTTCCTAGACGAGCAGAACATTGAACTGTTACCATGGTGCTTTTGCTCCCCGGAACTTAATGCAATTGAGCAACTGAGCAATTGAGCTCGGGCGACGTGTTTCAGCAAGGCAGATTCCACCTGTTAATGTGCAAACACTCACAGCAGCTTCCCCAAGACGCATCCGAACCTGGTGAACAGCTATGCGTAGCAGATGCACGAATCGATCCAAAAAGCACATGTGTGGAACACACACACACCTATTGACGGTAAGTGCTATCGCATCATTCATTTTCACTATGCTTGAAGGTCACCTTGCTGAAATCCCAGGGGCTTGGTGGGCCATTCTTTTTTCGTGAATGTTCAGGGGGGGAAACAAGGTTTTATTTTGTGTCGATACAGTCATGACACAGTTTAAGGCTTGTTTTTCCCCGGGTAAGGAACGAAATGTTTTTAAATAAATATAAGTAGAGTTATGTTTTCAAAATCATCCGACTTAGAAAGTTGTAACCGGGTGAGAAATCGGCTAAAGATGCATAATTCTTGCTTATCGCCACATCAGCCAGCCCAAATCCGTTCATTAAAATGCGTCCCTGCTCATTACACAAGAGCGGATATCACAGATTATAATTGCATTTTATCGCCTCTATTAGTTTGCCCTACCTATTAAGTCAAAACTGATAATATTGGATTTAATTGAGGCATGTCGCCTATATTGCAGCCAGATGTTACCATAATTCGAATGGATACAAAATTGCGGAAGAAAAGAACAATGTTCCAATATGTGATAAATGGAGCAGATGTCAATGTTATATTGTACTTGTTTTGCATAAAAATCTGGTTTCAAAGTAACAATTTCCCGCCCTAGTAATGAAAGAAATCCCTTGTGTTACGTTCATACCACGCCAGATACGTTACCTCCCTCCCGCTACGCTCTTGCAAAACGCCGTGTTATATAAAGTCGAATACCACACCATGCTTTAGTATGAAGGTAATACCTGATAAGATGTAGAGAGTAAGTCGGTGAAGCGTGTACTTTTAAGAATAGCACGGCTAAGAAAAAGGACAGTCAGATACGTTACCCAGATACGTTAATTCAGTGTTAACGTTAGGCTATTATGATAAAAAAAATCGGATATTGTTTAAGATCACCCATGCATTGTTCCATGAATATGAAAGTTTACGATTTTCAATGATTTTCAGGAATTCCTTAATGTTGATATTTGGTCGTTTGGAGACCAAACCAGGCCTGTGAATCTCCTATATTTAGCACGTACAAAGCCGAGGAGCCACTGTTATAGCGTCCCCGCACAGCGTGGGGATAGCATGGTTATGATAATCCGAGATGAATATTCATCTCAGATGATAATGACGTAGATAGACTAGTGAAAGTCCTACAAGATTGTTTTTGATTGTATCACATACAGAAAGTTATATCAAACAAATCAGGATTTCATCATCTCAAAAATAACAAAACGAAACATAAAGCAATACTTATCAGATAAATATAACTTTCTATCTTAAATTTCAGTTTCTATTGTCTTTAACAACGTCATTGAAGATGTTTATGTTACAATTTGGACCACTGTTATCAGGCCTTCATCAAGTCCACTAACATTTCGTCGCCCGCATCACATACTGTCGTATTTCACATTTTTGAGGTTTTTGCGAAATTCCGCCTACATACTTAATTCATCAAGTTCTTGCCATCCACAAAGTTTCAAAATGTGAGGATGCCTAATTAATTAGTTTATAATTACAGATGTTTGTCATTTTCCTCAAAATCATCATATCCGTATTTCACATACTGTCGTATTTTAAAATCTCCATTCATTTACACGTGTTTGATATAGCGTCGTATTTTGCCGATCCCAAAATAAACGATTTCACATACAGACCTATTTTGACGTATTTCCATCGTTATTTCGCAAACAAGCTTCTATTTTACGTACATTGAAAAACAACGGTGTAATATGCGTCGTATTTTGCAATATACATTATTTGTGATTTCACATACAGACTTATAACTTTATAGCCTAATTATGATAATATAATTGCAGTATTAAGTTGGATTTATGGTTTATATTGAACATTAAAATGTTTTCTTCAAAACAGTATAGTGTAGATGTTTCTTTTATGCTTCGTTCTACCGTATAGACATGAAATGTCGAGGTAGATTTTGAATTGCGATTTTCTCGGAAAACGTGTTTTGTATAATACGACAGTATGTGATGTGGGCGACGATAAGAACACTGCCCTCAACATTAAGGGACAGTCGGACCGAGGCCTCACCCAGACGGGGTGAATTTCCTCTCCCATTATTATAGACCTACCCGCTCTGAGGGGGCAAATTTCCCATTCTTGGGAAATTTTCCCTCTCAGGGGGGTAAAAAGGCCAATTTTTCCCGGTCAGAGGGCTAAAAAACGGCTGATTTAGCATGATTTGTGCAATTTTTTTCCTGGCCAAAGTCGTCGGGGGGGGGGCAACCTGCCCCCCCCCCTGCCCCCGCCTGTTACGCCACTGGTCAGAAGAATTAAAAAGTTACAGTTAATCTAAAATTTAGAAACATACCTTCCGTGGTTAAGCGGTCGCATTCGTTTGATGGACAATGAAAAAAAAAAAACAATTGTATACAAAGTTTGTTGTATGGACGGACAATAACAAAATATCCTAATTTTGAAAATTACAAGGCACTGTTAACAACTTTTGATTGAGAATGAAAACATGAGGGAAATGACCTGACACTGAAAGAGATTCCTATAATAATTGTTATTACTACTTATCTTCGGAAAACAAAATTTCCTTCTGCTATTAGTGTGTGCGTCTTCATTTAATGTTACCATTACAGAAAAAACTGTAGACATCAGCTTCTCTATACCAAATTTGGCTGGATTCTAAGGTAGGATCACTAGGAAGTAACATGGGTTGTGTATGAAACAGAAAAGTGACCATAAAATCAAAGCCCCTAAACCAATTGGCCCAAACTTGAACTATGTTAAGGAGTGACTTCCCCGACATAGTTTTTCCCAGTGGTCCAAGAACAGTATGATGTGTTCTTTGTGTTTATTTTTGTGTTTATAATTCCCTAATTTTTTCGGTTAAATACATTTTCCCAGGCCTAAATGGAAGGTGACTTTAAGGGAGGGTGTATAAACAAAATATCTTAAAATCTCGCATTGGCTTTTTTAAATCAAAGGGTTTAATTCTTTAGAAAAAATATTTTAAGGAAAAAAAAATTAGAAACACCTGTTTTTCAAATTACAAAACATCAATCTGCAAAAAATCTAACGTGCGAATTTTCTAAATTTGATTTTACTTTTCATATTGACCACCTTATTATCACCAAGGGAGTTGTAGTTTCTTCTACGAAAAAATATGAAAATGGGATACTTCAAGATATAGAAGAATCCCATAGAACAATAAAAATGTATGGATATTTGATATTTTTCAAACCATAAAAAACAAACGCCCATATTTTATCACTCAAATTACTTGAGAAAAAAGGAAAATAAAACGTGGTAGTTTTTACACAAACTTGGCCATTTGGTCCATTTTATACTACCCCCCAAAATCAGTCCCTGTACAAAGTCTATGTGAATTGAAAAAATGCAATGGCGTGGGTGAAAATTTTAAAATTAAAACCCTTTTTGGAAAAAAAAATAAATTTGGCACATCATGTTTCTTTCAACCCATACCAACATTTCATACAATTCAAGCACGAGATCTGGCACGAAGCCGTAGCCGATAATCATACCTTAAGAGAGATTGGGAATAACCCTTCCCACTTTCGTTATGAAAAAAAAAACGATTAATTAAGGTGTTTTGTAATTCATCACATCAGCTAAATTAAGATATATTAGTCAATGGATTCCCGAACTTGCAAATGGTGCGCCCGCAGGCGGAGTGCCCCCATCTCTCCGTCATTGGGGCCAGACTCCCTCATATATTGGTGCTGTGGGGGTTCGCCACTCCTCCGTACAGCGAGTCAGGTTTTGATCCCAGCATCTGCCGCACCCATTTATACTCAGCGGTTGACGAGAGGCAAGCGCGGGGAAGTGCAGTGCCCAGTTGCACAACCAATGGCGACAGCGGGGCTCTAACCCACAACCTTATGCTATGAGGCGAGCGGCTGACAACTGCACCACATGTGAGCTCAACTTATCGAGTAGAGTTCGTACTGTATCCTAATACACTGTATCCTAATTTGAAACAGTACTTCTTGGACGGTACTCTACAATCTAAAATGGTTGACAATAAAAGAATAAAAACGTGCAAACCAAATTCAAAACGTTACACTTTGAAAAACTTTCATATCAAAAGAGAATGTTTTACCATACTATATAAGACATATTAATTCACCGTTATGATGTACCCTACACGATTTCCCTGGGGGTGATGGCCAACGGGGGGGGGGGGGGTTATTCAGGGGAAAAGGCTAGGTACACATGTGCCGCCGATATGGGTCACATTTTCCACCCCTTACTATAACAATGGGTCGTTTTCCCACCATGATACTATATTGATGGGTCATTTTTTGAGGTCATTGCTACTATATAAATGGGTCATTTTTCAATTTTTGGTTACAATTTACTATGACCAAGGGTCATTTTTCAGGATTTTCGTAAAATCACAATGAAAAATGGTTTATGTTTCCGATTTTCAGAAAAGTACTATGAAAAATGGGCCAGATTTGTTAAGATAACTATGAAAATGGTGCGAAATTTCAAAGACCAACATAGAAAAGGGTAAAATTAGGAACCAACTATATATAAATGGGTCATATTTTTGTACATATGGTCACTAATAAACATGGGTGATTTTTTTACCCGGCGGCGGACGCACACCTGTACCCAAATTTGGGTCGCGTAGGTGAGTACCACCCCGTGGGTATGGCCCATGGACCTCATATGGTGCAGACTGTACCCTAAAGCAGCTGGAATCTATACACGTTGTGGTGGCGAAGAAATGCCAAATTTAAACGTCCGTAATTGACGACGAAAAGTGAGTTTTTATATGTTATCAAACAAAATTTATTATTCTAAAACCGTAGAGCTATTAATGAAAAGAATCACCTCTATTGTAGTCTGTATTGATGTAGACTACTTTGATTCATTTTGGTTATTTGTTACATTGACTGAGACCATTGAAGAGGCTTGAGCGGAGCCCGAGGACCATTGTCTGACTCTATACTCTGACTAAAATTCAGTCATTATTGAAAGAAAATCCCGGAACCCTGCTTGTCTGGTGCTGTTGATTTTCTCGATACAATCTTATCCTTAACCCCATTGTGTACCACTTGTGATAACACAAATTTTGGTTTGGAAATGGCTAGTCGTAAACTGAGATTTTGCAACCTTGGTATTTCAAGAAAAAATATTTTAGAAAGATCATATTACACTGGCACAACACGTTACCTTCACAGCCGAAAACTTCAAATCGCATGCTGATGTGATTATGCCATTCGGTAGGAAGTATCCTTATGAAAGAGGCTGTAACTGGGGAATCAAATACGGCCGATTGGACTGTGTTCCTGGCGGAAGTTGCCTCCAAATATCTGTTATATCAAACGAAAACTATATATACCGTTGTGTCTCCCAAATAAAAACGCAACACTTGGTGGCAGGCGCCATAAGTTTTGAACAAAAGCACGGACTACTTATTTTTGTTGTAAGTAGATGGACTGTTAGCTAATATCCTGAAAAGTTCATAACACGATAGAGTCAATTTTTTTTTTAAAGAATACGATCCAGAAATAAAGAACTGCGGACGCATTTTAACCAAACTTGAGGCGCTATTAAATACAAATACGGAACTGTACGTTTTTCGCCCAGAACCACCAATACGAATTTCAAAGTCCAACCCACCATTTCCACTTTTTGTAAAGAAACCCCCCCCCCAGTGCTGGCAACAAATATTACCTTGAATGTTCCATTGGTAGTAAATAAGCTTAAAAAAAAACATGCCTTTGAACACACAGATGACAGAATGAATATCCTGACACATTGTAGTGATGTTTGTGTTGAAAAATCGGGTTACTTGTCATTTTAAAGTTGATAATGTAACACTATTTTCAGTAAAAAAACAAGCAAGTTGCAGCCCAACGCATTTATCATTTTATCTAGGTGGAGTTTGTCTATGACTGAGTCATAGTTTTAATCTTATATATTGTAGCACCAATAATTAAAGTTGTATCATTAATCAGTTTTAAATGATAAATATGTAAATGCAGTCATTTGACCCAGTAGAAGTTGTTATGGAAGAAAGTTGGGCAAGTAAATGTTGATTGCAATCATATTGTATTTGCCATTCTGTTCTTCATTTGCCAACAGTCTTTGGGTTAACCAGCTCCAATTTTGAAAATGGGTTATTCTGCGGGTTACTTGATTGTTGGGTCATATCTTATTAACTATTGACTCTATCTTATGAATTTTTCAGGAATATTAGCTAACAGTCCCATCTTACCTTACAACAAAGAATAAGTAGTCACGTGCTTTTGTTCAAAAGTATGGTGCCTCCCTGCCACCCAAGTGTTGGCGTTTTTTTTTTTGGACACAGGGTATATATATATATAGATGAACCGCCGGAACGGTATTGTTACTCGGAGTTTACGCTGTGCGATCATCAGACACTCTGCTTGGACATGAGCACTCTTCATGAAGCTTAATAAATAGTTTTATAAGATCATGTGATTTTTTATCATATTGGTTTAATTGGGTATTTAAGCTATTTTAAGGTAATAAGTGCATTGTTGTCGGGCAAACTTTAGCAAATTTGTGGTTTAATTTACTTTTTTAAAATATGTTTTCCCTAAACATATACATGAGGAAATGAGCCAGTAGTAGTTTTGTTTCTTTGGTCAGTTTTTTTTGGGAAAGTTTGATTGAAAACCGACAAAATTATGTTACTTCTTAAGTACAAGGCGAATATATAAAGTGCAGTATAAATTTTCCCCAAAATGCATAAAAAGCGTGATTTTTAGAAGGTGAAGAGTCACGGGACGCGGATTTAACTTATATTTGCGTACCCCTTGATGGTAGAGAATGGCTCAACTTTTTTTTTGTTCGTTCTACCATAACACTTACCACAGTCACAGTCACAAGAAATAGCAATCATTTATGATTGCCCACATGGTCACCAGTGACCACTAGAGCTGTGAAGGCTTAAGTAGAAAAATAGTTGTAAGAAATAAACTTCTTTGAATGTTATTTACACCATATCTGTACTGAACATGGTGTGAAATGTAGTAACATATTTGAATCCGAGTAAAGGTCATCAGAACAACGTTTGTCATCCTTTACTGTTGCCAAGGAAGGAAACGTACTAACGAAATTTGGAAACATTAGGGTTAGGGATATTTGAAAGGAATGGGTCATTACACATTCAAAATATTGACAAGGGTCTTGTAAAAAGGATAGCCAACCTACACTACCAGAAACTTGACTGTTGGCTATTTAGCATGTGGAATCTCCACACCTCCAAACCATAGGGTTTTCTATGGAGCAAATTATACATAAGGCTGGAAATCCTTATAATCTGATGGGACTAATTGGTATGTTTTTTAAAACGAGTGTAATCTTGCATTGCCCCCTTAACCGAAGCAATAATGGGGCAATTGTAATCAAAGGCAAAGTCATTCGTCAATACAATGGCGTAAGTGCGAGGCCAGGGCGAAGAGCGCAACGGCGACACCCAGGCAAGAAGTAAAATGTAAAAACACTGGCAAGTGATGACACTTGTGAATCCCCCGCAGCTCAACAAACTTTCCCAGAAACCGACCAGCATTGCTATATTCTACAATAAAACAACATTGGCCTCAATTCACCATGTATATATTATAGATACATACCAAGACTTTGCTAAATTTGCCCCCAAAATGCCACTTAGGCCTTAAAATGCCCAAAAACTACCCAATCCAATATCACCAATTCTAGATTCAAAATCAACAATCTTATAAAACCTATTGTAATTTACTCAGGTAACAATTTCTGGACCCCTTTGCGCACTTTTAAATTGGGCCAGGGAAAGAGAAAGCTGTTACCCCTACCCCTAAAAAAATTGCCCAAAATTTGACCTATTGGGACATACAGTTGAAATCATTAAAAGTGGTCATTGCAAATCTTTTCCCCTCATTTCAAAAGTTTTTATTATCCAAACACAATCATGTATCTAGACAGGTTCTAACTAAAAACATTACTTCAACTTTCTAGTAGGTGAGTGCAGCTAGACCCCCAAAATCAGGGGTCCACATGTGTCTGTAAAGTGAAAAAAAAAAATAATCATCTAATTTTACATTTTTCCTCTTAACATCTTATTTATGACAGCTATTACAACGAAATTTCAGGTGCACATAAAACAAACATATCGGCTTACGTCATCCGATGGAAAATGAAATCAACGGTCAACTTAGGGAGTGGTCAATAAAAATGTATTCGTAGCATATTTGGGCTCAAAGTCGTCCATATAGACAGGAAAAGGCTCTGAAATTAGTGGGTGATATTACTAAATTGAAAAAATAAATAGTAAGATAATCAATAAACTTCCACGATGTTACAGGAGCAATATATTACACGTGATTACTCAATGTAAGCAAGAAAACTCCAAAACATTCATGGCGCACCTTTTGCATTTGGTATAATGAATATAGGCATGAATTAAACAGTAGTGGGGTTCATGTGGAGAGACGATGATGACGATGATGATGATGATGACGATGATGATTGTAGTATCCTAAATGTTACACAATATATATACAACGTGGCATCACTTACATACGCCAGCCTCAACCGGCAACCCTCACACTCGGCACTTCTACTAATCAGCTAAATGAATAGACCGATCATTAATCTGTTAACAAAGCGAGTCTCAAGAGTCCGTTTATAACCCCGAATATTATACTGGCGACGATTGATGCGTGAATGGAACTTTCAAGAACCTGCTAGACCGGATTTTGTCGCTAA